>KN476472.1:0-31586 GCA_000787095.1 Periophthalmodon schlosseri
CTTGAAAGCACCCCTGTGGGCTCCACCTTTGATCCCGCTCTCCTAGTTAGACTATTTAAGCCACCTGCTCCCAATATGGTCGCCTCTTTGCTGCTGGTGCACTGTCTGCTGCTGTGCATTTACTTTTTTCGGTTAATGGCAAGGTAGGAAAAAAGCTCTTTACAAATGGTAAAATTGTAACAGTTAATTTAAATGGTATATTTCCATTAGTGATCCTGTTCTGTGCTGCTGTTGGTCTGTAGGAGTCAAACCCTGGGTAGATCTGCTACAGAGGGCTGGATTAGTTCCTGGTTGTCATTAAAGGGTGGTAAGTTTGGTTGCCATAAAAAAAGTAACAAATAAAGGTGAGTCTTTTTAACACTAATTCTGTTCTTGCAGGCTAAACCTGCTGCTGTTTTGTTTTCCTGTTTTGTTGCTTTGCTATTTTGTTTTGTTTTGCTGTTTTGTTTTCCTGTTTTGTTTTGCTTTTACTATTTTGCTTTTGTTTTGCTTTTGTTGTTTCACTATGCTGTTTTATTTGTAAGCAGGTTTTAACCAAACTGGGTCATACATTTAACCTTTTTGTTGTTTTGTTTGAGCAATGCTGGGTGCCTCCTGGTGGTTGGGCTAGGCACATTGGTCAGGTTCCCCCATTGTTGCATGTGATTTAGGGCACGGGGATCACAAGTTTAGTTTTTGCACTTTTCATTTGCTGTGCCGTCTACTGTGTCCACTGAGGTGAGTATGTGGTAGCACCGCTAAGCACACCCTCAATAGTCTGCTCACCACAGGTGGCCCCAGCTAGCTTATTTTGTTTTTTTTGGTCATTTTAAACTATTTTTAATTAGGCCTATTTTGGATAGAAGTTCAACTTTTAGCTTTGTGTAATAAAGTTCAAATTTTCTACCTTTTTAACTTTTACTTAAATTTTGTAGGTCTCCCTTGCTCACTGTTGGGGTGAGGACTGGACCAAAGCAGGATTGCATCTTCACAGAGCACCTGTGTGTGAGGACTGCAATGAAAGCCGGCCAGTCCAGTGAGTTTGGATGTCACTTAGTGGTCTTGGGAGGTGTTCTCTATGCAGATTTGTAATGTGTGTCTTAAATAGAGTAGCCTAACTTTAATTATAAATTAAAATATTACTTTGCCAACTCTGAATCTAGCAAATGTAACAACTGTGATATTACAATGATTTAATACACCATGAATCAATGTTTCCATCATCAGTGAAACATAAGACATATGAGGCGTTTACACAGTGCAGTTCCACAATGTGAGTGATTCTACATGATTGTTACATTTAAATTACAGATTTACATAATATACATGAAACCAGAAGTTAATGTCAAAAATAGCATCTTTATGAGTGAAATCAAAATTCTGTCCTCTCAAGCCAGAAGACCCAGATGACCCCTGACCCCTGCGGCTTAGGGTCCTATGAAGCTGAGGTCCTGCTCTGAGGGTTGATGATTTTACAGAAGTTTATCAGTGTCACAAGCTTGGTCCTCGGTGATAACTCAGTTTTGAGGGTCGTAAAGATAGGAGCAAAAGGTTCCGTTTATTCTAATTTTTTTGTAGTGGGTGTAAACTCGGGAATGTGGTTTTCCTGTGTTGAAGATCTTCAGAAGTCCAACTAATTAAATAGTGACATGAGAAATCATAGTTTTTGGGACAAGTTCAGGTAGTATTACTGCATGCATGAAGTGGCTCTGCATTTTGGATGGCGTTTTCTGTGTTGATGACAGATGCATAGAGATTCTGTTTTACAGCTCAGTGCTAATTCCTGTATTTTTGTACTTTTCTTTTCAACTTTTCTACACAAACTGCCACTTCACTGATGTAAAACTGATAAATATTTAGCACAGGTACTATCCACCAAACCAGGTCAGAATTTGAAAAACATAAAAACCTGTCAGATGTGCTTTAAGCTCCATGTGGCCTTTGTTTCACCTCTCATCCACTTCTGCCTATTCAACGAATATCCAGCATGTGCCTTTAGAAAGACATCATATACTCTGAAGAAAACAACCATTCCCTCTGTGTAAATGTACGTGCTGGTGTTTTCTGATTTGTTGAACTGTTATAAGCTCATAACCCAGGCTCCCAAATATAAAATGCAGTTATTATGTGCTCTGACAACAACTTTTTGGATTGAAATGCTGCTAAAACCAAGAAGCTCATCTTTGATTTCAGATGACACAAAAGCACGGCTGCAGACAGCATTATCCACAATGAAAACTTTGAAATAGTAGAAAAAGTATCTAGGCACGTTTTTGACAACCAACTTAAATTTGATGTGAATACTGCATGTGTTGTCAAACTCTTCTTCTGTTAGTCCTTCCATCCTGTGTCGCTTGTATAGTCCTTTACAGAGGGCTAGTGATGAGACTTTTGGCTCTTTTAGGGGATCTGAATTGTTTGGATCTGTTCATTTGACTGGCTCAAAAGACTGGCTCTTTTTTGTTTATTTATCTGACAGAAGCCAATGTGAGAACTCATTTTATCTACAAATGAATCACAGAGAGAGATTTGTTTAAAACGTTTCAAACTGTGGGAGTGTGTTTACTCTTTCAAATGATGCATAATCTAAATAATGGTGTGTTTTCTATTGTTAAAATCTGTTCTAAAATCACAGGAGTGCAGCAGAGATTTGGCACACATTTTACAAAAAGCCAATGTGATTCTTTGCTTACATAGGCAAGCCATCGCTGTTCCATCTTTTAAGTTCTATGTAGATGTCCAGTATTTTGATGGGGCGCTTCTTAGGCCTCAGAGCTTCTCTTTGTTCCGAATTGCTCTATTGTCTGTGTGCCAAACTAACTGCCCTAGTGGGATTAACCCTTTAAGGACTGAGCACATTATAGACCATTATAGTACGCCTAGACTTTTTTTCGCCATAAAAATTATGTTAAAGGTATGGAAGCCCGTTTCCGCCATGGAAAAAAAAAAAAAAGCCCCACAGGAAGTCCAAATTTTGAGTTTTAAACTCATAATTAGGAGATTAAAACTCGTAATAATGAGTTTTTAACTCGAGTTTAAAAAACTCATAATTAGGAGATACAACTCCTAATTACAAGTTTTAAACTCATAATTAGGAGATTAAAACTCATAATTAGGAGTTATAATCTCCTAATTACGAGTTTAAAACTCAAAATTTCGACTTCCTGTGGGGCTTTTATTTTTTTTCCATGGCGGAAACGGGCCTCCATATAAAGGAGGTATCGGCATGTACCTTTGTCTTTTTTCACACAACTACCTATATTTTACATGTCTATCCTTATTTTTCCTTTAATGCATCAAATAAGTGTGTAATACCATTAAGTAGAAGAAAAATATAAAAACGAATGTAGTTTTGAGCAACTTTTATGCAAGCACACAATGAAAAAACTTTCTTTACTTTCTTTCCCTCGCTGACTGCTGACCCTTGGCTCGAATAGCGGTGCGGTGTGTCTATGTATAACAGTTTTGAGAAAGCCATTACTCCCCAATCAGTTACACGTTTCCTGACTTACTTGCTTTTGTCTTGATCGGGGCTCGTCTCTTTTGGCTCTGTTCTAGCAGGCGCCGCAGTCTTTTGTTTTCCGCTCGTAAGTCGCGAACTTGTTGCTCCAGCTGCGCCACAGTCTGCTCAAACAGCGCCCAGATTTCCTGCGCAAAAACGGCGTGACGCTCCGTGACCAGAGCGCGCAGCCCCGCTCTCGGAGACTCTCGGTTCGGCTCCTGCATCACGCCCGCTGTCCGTGCGCCGGGGCCCGTTACTTTAGCGTCTGTCAGGGTCCGTGGTGAGGAAGAGGCGGAGAGTCTGAAATCACGCTCAAAGTTATGATCTGCGTGAGGTCTCGCGTGAGGTCTAGTGGCAGTTAACGGCAAGCATGATGGGCCACAAGAAAAGAAGTTGTTTGTTACAGTTTTGAAAAGGTTCTACAAGCACAACTGACCTTGTACGTCCAGAGCCTTAACCTGCAGATAGATCAGACCTATTCTGCAAAATGGACTTTTCGGAGCTTTTATAGTTGTTTCCTCTCACCATTGACTCGCCCAAAGTTGTATTGTAAGTGATTTATGCATGTAATCTTTAATTATTTTCAAGACACTATTTTGCTGATCTACCCCAGTTTTCACCTCCACCAGTACACGCCCACTGTGACATACACACTTCGTTTTCCAGTTTTAGTTTCTTAATCTGTGATACTCGTAGGATTCGGCAGTGTCGTGAAGTCATTTTGGTACAAATGAAAAAATCAGATGCTTGAGAGTGTGATGTGCAGCTATCCATAGGGGGCCCCGACAGCATGCGGCGCTTTGTTGTGATGTCGACGTTAAAATGTGCAAATTATACCATAATGATCCACAGGAGATTATAAATAGAGAGCAGAAACAAGCATGACCTGCTTAAACATAATTTTAGGGTTCAGCATCACTCAGAGAGGGGGCAGTTTCATGTTTATTTGGTGTAAAATAATCCAGTACTGTCCCTTTAAAAACCTCTAGAGTGAAACGCACACTCCCTGGTTATTATCATTACAAATGCCTGAACACAGCCATTTATTATTCAGATACAAAGAAGCACAGACAAAATGTTTTACTTAAGCCTAAAAAACAAAACAAGCCGCTTTCATTATTACACAACAATATAAAATATGAAAAAGTATGAAATATGGCCTTAAATGGATCCCATCTGTTTGTTGCATAACGGCGTTGAACACATCTCACAAAAATCTGAAAATATGCAACACATTACCTTCATGTACAACCAAATATACAGCAACCAAATATACAACTCCGCCATGGGAGTCAAGACGCTGCAAGTGACAGTTTGGACTGAAATATCACAATGAAAATGTTTTCAAAATCAATATATAAAATAATATAAAACAACTGCCTCATAAGTTACTAAGCAAAACAAAAAATGCATCCGATTTACAATCTATCAGAAAGTGCTTTAAAGTTGTACTACGTTTTTTTTTTGGAGAAGAGGCTACCACTTGCTTGTGTTAAGCTTTTTGACTGGAATGTTCCTCAGTATGATTTTAAACATATCTCCATAGAAAGACAAGCCCTCCCACAGTGAGAATGCACAGAAAGAATGTTTTTTAGCCTGGGTGATATGGCTAAAAAATAAAATCCAGACTTTTTTTTTCCACACACTGGACTATTGTGATTTGAGTTGGTTTGAGTTGATTTTTGATTTGAGTTCATTTGAATTTATTAGAAGTGATTTGAGTTGATTTGAGTTGATTTTTGATTTGATTTGATTTGATTTCTGATTTGAGTTGAGTTAATTTGAATTAATTTGAGTTGATTTGAGTTGAAGTCGGAGGAGGGACTGCAGCTTTTTGAAACAGGAGAAGCTCCATCTCCCAAGATTGTTTAGTTACATTTGTACACACGTGTAATCTGATTTGATTAGTATAAAATACAATGAGATTTTTTTTATTTTTTTTTTTACAAAAGTCGTAGGTAAACTGCTTTCATAATAATCCTTCATAATAATTTTATTATTATAAACACAAATGAATCAAAAACACCTGTACTTTAATAAATGCAAGACAGATAAGTATAATGCCATACTGTGGAACATTATAGACAAAGCAATGTCCATGGTGACAAGCAGGTTGTGTACCCTCCACTATAAAAGTTAGATAATGCGCCTTTAAAGGGTTTTATCAATTTACAAGTTTAAAATGCAGGGAAAAAAAGTGTTTTATATATGTTAAAAGTTGTTTAGTTCATTTGTTGATAAAAGTGTGTTCAAAATGTCACTTGTAGCTTTGGAGTTACAGAATGGGATTACGGGATGTGGACAGGACCTCATTCACCTGAACAGTGTTTCTCATCTGATCCACTCACAATCTTTAGATTTCTGAGCACATTTATGGCACGAGTGTAAAATAATGTCACTTTCACCATATTTTACTTTCACTTTCACGTACACAGTGTCCCTGGGTGTTCACTGTGGAAGGGCATCTGAC
Organism: Periophthalmodon schlosseri; assembly: GCA_000787095.1. Classification (NCBI taxonomy): domain Eukaryota; kingdom Metazoa; phylum Chordata; class Actinopteri; order Gobiiformes; family Gobiidae; genus Periophthalmodon; species Periophthalmodon schlosseri. The sequence continues at coordinate 5,952 of KN476472.1, forward strand.
GTACAACTCTGCTCTTTTGGTCCGGGCCCCTCCAGTTGAGAAGCACTGCTTTAATAATGTCAAAGTAACAGTGAATATGAACTATACCTTTACCCATACCAAGTGAGATTTGGCTGTTTGCAGTACTTAAAAACTTGTATTAAATTCATCGAGCTCAGTTGAGATCTCTGCTGGTGTTACACTGTTTGATATTTGTGTAAGTTAGAACCTTCTTTAGTCCAAAACTGTACATGTTTGTTAAAGATAATCTCATAAGCAAAATTTTTAATCTACAATCCAAAAATGTAAGAAATTTAGCAGTAATCATTTTCCTAAGCCATGCATCTTTATAAACTTTATCCAATCGGCTTCCAGCGCCGACCGATGCCTTCTACATTAAAATCCAGGTTTGACAAAAAAAAAAAAAAAACAACTTTAAAAAACTCATAAAAATTATAATTAAAAATATCCCAGAACAAAAATATTTCAGTAACAATTTTAAGTTCATAAAATAAGATAAATAGTAGCTCTAAAACGGTTGGATTTTAGCTATTCTAAATGTAACTGTGAAGGGAATTTCTATAAAAAAAAAAAAACAACACTCAAAATATGGCTCTGTAATAGACGCACTTCGGTGACCTGCAAGAGAATGTGCACATCTGAACATTTCAAATAGTTTTAACAATTTATTTTTCTAATCTTAAACGCTTCCATTGTCTGTTTGTTTTTGGTTCATTTTCGCACGTGTGTACGTGTGTGTATATATACATGTTGTTTCCTCATCACAAACAGACCTGGATTGGGTTTTGTTTCATTCACACATGTTTAACACACAAACCCTGCATATTTAGGCTGAGTTCTTCTTTCAAACAGAAAACACTCTGTTGCACCTTGTGATGTCATGTGGTAATACAAGAAGTGCTCCACTGTCTTTTTAAACTCCACACACCTTCACTACAATCATTTGGATGATTCCACCCCTGGAACTGCCAATCTCTACTAAACAAAAACTAAAAGGTAGCTGTTAACTTGAAAACTACCACTTCATGACATCACAAGTAATAATAAAGGGTTACTCAAACGTGTGAATAAAACAAAACACAACTCCAGGTATGTTTTTGAGGACACAACAACATTATAACGTTACTAAAGGCTCAGTTTAGGTCAGTTTGACGTAATATCGGCCCCTTAATGTGGAATCTCATTCATAGTACAGTATTTAGGCCAATCTGAATATCTGGATCAAGACCAAACGTTTACCAAACGTTTACATCATTCCACCTTAAAAGATGAAACAGACTATTTTTTGGGTTATTTCTGGACACTTTAAGCTTTTGTCTAGTTAAAATAAAAGGTAATCCGTGCACATGGAAATGCATAGTTTTAAAACGTATCTGGACAAAACTTGATCAAATCTGTTTCAGTTAAAGATGCACTATGTAACTTTCATTTGCAGGGTCCACTACCTGCTGGTCTCCATGGAAATGTTATATGCCTTTAATGCCTATACTGTGGAGTGTTCCAGGCAAAACACTATCTCCATTGATACCAGCAGGGGACGTGGCCAGGTCAAGTTATGGGTTAGATCTATGGAGAGATGACCCTGCTCAAAGTAAGAAGGCATGTTTCCAAGCAACAAAATTAAGTGTAAAGACATGTTGAGGAATATTCCAGGCCAAGCAATATCATCTCCATAGAGACCAGAGGTGGGTAGTTCTCAGTTACATCTACTTGAGTAACTTTTTAAAGAAATTGTACTTTTCAGAGTGGCAGCATACTTCTACTCCTACTTGAGGAATATATTGTACAGTGTAACAATAGTCTTACTTGAGTAAAAGTTATGTTCCTCTTGCCACTGTGAATGAGTCTAAAGTAACTGGAGCTTTATGTAACAATATAAAATGATTTGAACATTCTTGCAGCTCCTTCAGAAATGATTCAGTTTGGCTAATTTTTGTCTTTGTCTTTTTGTTTTTTTTGTACATTATTTCATGTTTTGTCTTTCACAGTCATTGTAAATTATAAATCAGATGTTATGTCCTGACAGATCCTCTTTGACCCTTGTGCCTTGTTAAGTGAAATGTCTGAATATGAAGGTACATTTATTGTGACTTTAGCTGTGGTTGTTTGCCTTAAAATGCACATAGGTGTGTGTTTTTATAGGTTTTTAGACATATGCAAGTTTCATCCCAGTCAGATCAAATTTTGGTCAAGCTTGTAGACACTGGCTGTATTTGTGTACCCACTGACTTCCATTATAATCTCAAAATAAAGGTGAACAGAATTTTGACTAAATTTTTTCATTTCTCTGCAGTAAACCAAATTAATTTTGGTTATGTAATAAACAACAAGGCACAAGGGCTAAGTTACTCTTACCTGAGTAGTACTTTTCCCAAATACTTTTTACTTTTACTTGAGTAATTTCTTGGACCACTACTTTGTACTTCTACTTGAGTAATATTATTTTGAAGTAACTAATTTTTGGCTACTGTACCCACTTCTGATGGACAAAAGCTGATAAAGTTACACCGTGCACCTTTAAATATGATCAATCAAAATGCCCCAAAAAGTGACATGATTTCCAATGCAGACTTGGTGGAGGAATACGTGGACCTAAAATAGTGCCTCATTCACGCCTTGAAATGATTTTGATAACAGACTATCACTACATGGATGCAGTTCAAATAGTGAAAGACATGCACACTAAAGGGTTCAACTGTTTCAAAAATAAACTCCGCTAAGCGTCCCAAAATAGCCTCATTAACTTTTATAGAAGAGAAGCAGCGAGGGGCGGATGGCGCAGTCACAGAGAGGGCGGAGTCAAGTCACAGTTTTTTAAATGCTTTGTTTAGGTTTTACTGAGTTAAGCTTTGATTTAATCGTGTTTGAATTATCCTCACTTTAACTCCTCAGCCCTGGTTTAATCCCGAGTCCAAGTTTCACGTTGGATTTTTAGTGTTTCAGATCACTGTTGGCTTTAATTACCTTTTGCAGTATTTTGATTTAATTTTAAAGAGGGGGTATTTTACTTCGATGGGGTATTAAAGAGGAGGTATTTTACTTCTATGGGATATTAATCCTAACACATAACATATTTAGATCACCATCCTTTATTATTTTGAAAATGCTGTATTTGCTGAAAAAGTATTAAAGTTTCACTTTCACTTTTGATGCTCTGAGTCCCCTCTCCTTTTGCTCCCTGTGCTGAGCCACTCCCCCTTCAGAGCTCTATCACAACACAATCATTGTGCATCCCACTAATGAGACTACTGCACTTCACATTAGGTTTGTCAAGCTACTTTGTAGTTTTGCGTCATGTTTTTGTATATTTATGGAAAATTGTCATGTGGGAGCATGGGTGACGAAGGCTTGTGGGCGGAGCCTATTACAGGGTCATACTGCCAACCGTAAGGAGTGTTCGACTAGGGCCCGGGAGAGAACGCTACTCAAACATGCATGGATGACATCTAAAACCTCCTCAGGTATGTTTTTGATGAGGAAACAACGTTGTAACCCGGAAGAAAGGAAGCTAAAAAATGCATAGTACCTCTTTCTTTAAACATTATAAACAAACTTCTTAATAAGATTTCTTTTTCTGATTAATTTTCACATTTTAGCCCAAGATTTCTTTAATAATCCAAGATGAATATCATGGGTTTGGTTCAGTTTATGTTGAGTTTATGCCCAATTTGGTCTTTTATTACATTTTTTAATAAAATTAAAGGGATTTTTTGCAAGAAATAAAATGTTTGGGGTAACTCTGTGCAAAGCTGCTTGTTTTGGGGTTTGCTTGTTTTTATCTTAACTGAACCTACAGAAGCCTGAGCATCAGGAGAGAGTGGATGAGGACAGAACTATTGTAAAAACAGTCACATATTAGGGACGGGACACCAAACCTGCCGGAACTTGCCAGCTGCTTGACTTCATGGATAAAGATGAGGTAAATACCATACTGTGGAACAATACAGGCAAAGCAATAACACCCCCATGGAGACAAGCAGGTGGCTGCCCCTACATCAGAAAAGTTATATAATAATTCCTTAAAGGAACTGTATTTGTGCTGCGCTCTTACAGTTTTAAAAAGGTACTACAATCACAGCTGAACCTGTGTGTCCAGAGCCTTAGAGGACACGTACAAGTGTGTCTCATTCTCAGTATATGGACAGGCCTCATGTGAAAGAACCTCCAGAATTCACTGAGCTGCAGAGGCTGCACTAGCACTGATTCATGATTGGCTGCAGGTTCTGGGGTTTAAGTAGTGACAATTCTGATCAGAGAGAAGCATTTTAAGAATGAAACTCACATTAGACTCATGTGAAGCTCATTCTGCTTTCTGATTGGATCATTGTCTTGAACCAAACCACCAAATTATAACAGAAACAGATGGGCCTTTTTGTCTAATGTTTTTGTAATTAAGAATAAATCAGCTTTACAGGCATTATCAGTAAAAGCTATAGTTGATTTGAACATGTTTACATCCTATCTGGGGACAGAGATAGATTTAGTTTAAGGAATTTAAAATCTAAATCTTACATACAGTTCCTTTAATAAATACACATATGATAGGAGATCGTACTGGTGTTTAGACAACACTGCCTTCTGTTGGTTTTGGTGTGCATTTCTTATTCATCTCAAAGCAAATAAAACGTTTTGGTTGGCCATCCCTAATTTCTGTAAAACCTTAAGTCCTCATCTGCCTCTCCATAATAAGCATAGATTTATATATAAAACAACTTAATTTAAGCCATATTTGAACAATAATTTTCATATTTTTTCTTTCTGTATCCTGAGTTAAAGTGCGTTTCCTTCTGAGCTCATTCTACATAAATAGATTTTTGTGGGAGAAAATAGGTCTTTAAACTGCTTCAAATATACTTTACAGTCTTTTTTTTTTATAACAAACTTTTCAAACTGCTTTTTTAGCTTGACAGAAAATAGTCTCTTCTAAAACATGATTTAATAGTTAATAAAATGATTTCTTGGCGATATCGTTTTTAAACCATGGCTTATTTCCTCTTAAAGATCTGATTTCGTTTTTGGCCTAAACCTTTTCTTGAGTTAGATTTTTTGTAAAAGGTGATTTTACGCAAAGGGCAGCTGTAAAACTTCATATTGGATCCAAAAATGTGGACTTGAGCTCTGGTTCATTCCTCCAAGACTTCTACCCTTGGGTAATACACTTCTGTAAATAGACTGTTAGGATTCACTTTTTAGTATTAGTATGAACTTTACTATGGTTAAAATTTAGCTGTTAGGAATAGTAGAATATATATATTTTTTAAAAAGTACTGTCTTAGTACTGCATAATCAGGTGGACCACATTCTCATTGAATCCAATACAAAAAGAGTTAACCTGATTTGTCTCATGCTTCCATCTTGGTTTTTTGTTGTTAAAATTCCATAAAATTCCCGATGATCACGCACAGAGTCAAGCGCTGAAGCAAATGCCATAGAAATGTCTCGATATCAAGCACAAAACTCACATCCTGTCACATGTCTCTACTCCTCACTCTGATTGGTTAGTCGTGCGGGAGTGGGCAGAGTCTTGTTTAATATCTCCGAAAAGTCCCAGATACATTATAAGAAGTGCTCCTCCTAGCTTGTCTGATCATGTTTTGTCCTTTTTTGTTAGGGTTGCAGTTCCACAAAAGCATTTGAAAGTCGAGGAAAAACAAAAAGCCACTTGGGACGGAGCCTTTTTGCTGCTAAATCTCACAAAAAGGCAACAGGACTTTGAAAAAAGGAGAGGAGCAAAGAATTGTAGGCGGCCAAAATGTTGCTCAGTCACAAAAGGTTGGCAGTGTGATTTCCGCTGTCTGCCGTGCATGCTCTTGTTGTGTCCTTGGGCAAGACACATCACCCACTGTGTGAGTGTCAGTGAGGGAGTGTGGAGTCCATACAAGGGCTCTATCATCAAATGCATCAGTATTAGAGACTGTTGTTGGGGCCATTTTAAATCTTTTGACCATTAAATTAAACATGGACAGATGGGCTTTTCTGGTTCAAAAAGTAAAAGTCACATTCACTTTTGTCAGACATGTTTTGAAATAAATATTGATACTTTGCAGCTGATGTCATCAACATTTCCTGGGGGGTGATGCTAACTGTAGGCACTACTCTGTCTGTTACTCAAGTTCCCCTTTAATCTGATCTTTAATTGAACGTAATCTGACCAGAAAGAACTGACTTAGCAGTAACTACAACAGGTGAGCTGATTTGTGCTGTTAAACAAGTCCCTCTCAAATAACATTACAGTCACAAGTTAGGTAGCATTAGCCAACAGTTTTTAAGTTAGTCACTCTCACTTTTTTGTTGAAAATCAAACTCCTAAACAGGACCATGAACGCTCGGATTGATCACAGGCTCCTGAAAATGTGCAGTTTAAATCCATTTTGTATTTTTTCTTGAGTTTTCAGACCATCCTAATTTTTTTTTACTGTATTTGCTAATGTGTGCATTGTGTCTCCAAGGTAAGTGCTAAACATTCCGGCATACACATACCGTATTTTTCGGACTATAAGGCGTACTTAAAATCCTTTAATTTTCTCAAAAATCGACAGTGCGCCTTATAATCCAGTGCGCCTTATGTATTAATTCTGGTTGTGCTTACTAATCTCGAACTGATTTTATGTCGTACACAGCGCTCAAAAATGTCAAAATGTTTTAGTACGACTTTTGTAAGCTATGAAGCCGCACTGCTTGATGGATTGTCGGAGCATTACAGTTACCGTAGTCAATAGCCTCGCGGAGTAATGGCCTTGTCCCAATTCGCCAAATGCACACTTTGTCGGGTGCATCGAAGGGCACTTACGTAACTATCGGTGCAACAAGGGCTGTGCCATTTCGATGCACCCGACTAATGCGCCTGACAAACGTTTCCAGCGTTTCCATGGAGATCGGCCGTAACCGAAGCGTGCATCCATGCACACTTCGCGCACTGCTATATCCCATCATGCACCGCACCTACGCAAAAAAGAGAAGAAAATGGAGTGCGCAACGCAATACGCGTTTAAATGTTCGTACTGGTTTACGTCACCTACAATAGTGCTACATGGTTTCAGGCTCAAGTGTCGTCCGATGGATTTGTGGAAGAGGAATGAACTGAAAAAGTGAGTGTATTGTTTTGTATTTTACAACTGTATTACAACTGATGAATGTTGAGAGTTATTGTGAATGAGTTGAATAGTTGATTAGTTGAATATAGTTTGACTTACTGACTTGACAGATTGTTTTATTTCGCTTAATGTGCCCATAGACTGTATAAAGAAGTGGACTAAGCAAGTGACGTCACCCATAGCGTTCAGTGCCACTCAAATGAAGCTCGCGATGCTAACGGTTACAGGAGCGAATTTGGAGCCAGCAGAGCGGGTTAATATGAACATTTTAAGACCAAAATGACGAGGCTCACAGCAGCAGTTACAGAGAGAAAGCCGACAAGATCCTAATGTAAGTCAATGGCAGCCAGGATCAGAAGGAGCCGGAAGAGCCTCCTGGCGCACTTCCTATTTGGAACTATTTTCAAGCTTTAAATTTAAATTTAAAAACATATAAAAAATGATTAGCCCACAGCTGGTTAGCTTCTGCCGTAACTTAAAATTCTTTAAGATGCACTATGCAACTTTTCTGGGGGAGGGTTTGCCACCATCTTGTTTCCATGGAGATGTTAATGCTTTCCCTAGATTGTTCCACAGCTATCCTCAATCTCCATGAAGACAAGCAGCTGACAGAACCTGGACAATTGACAAAACTGACAAAATCAGAAATTCACATCTGTGAAGAGACAAACCCGGTCACAGTAAGTTTTATCATTTTGCTGATGAATGTATTGTGTGCTTTTATATTGTTTTAATTGGAAAGCACATTGAGTGTTGTAAAGGGTTCTATAAATAAAGACTGATTGAACTGTGTGTTGTAACATTGGAATTTCCCCATTGTGGGACAAATATAGGTTCTCTTATCTTAGAGGTTTATTGGTTTAATGCCATACTGTGGAAAATTCCAGGCAAAGTATTAAACATCTCCATGGACACGAGCAGGTGTCGGAACCCCCTATTAGAAAAGTTACATAGTGCATCTTTAATATTTATGTTTTATGACTTTAATGGAGAAATGAATGAGAACTTTACTTTAAAAACCAGAACTAGTTGGGCACTGTTGAGAAGATTTGTGGATTTATAGGGTGACAGACATGTTGTAGCTGCATGTAGTAAATCGAACATAAAGGCTGAGTACGCGTGTGTGACCGCACTTTAGGGTCCTCCACAAAGATAGGTGAATGGTCATTTAAGCCTGTCCGATCTGAAGGAGTCTTCCACGGCGGGGTCAGCTAACATGAGGTCACCGTCCAGCATGTCCAGGGCCAATGGGTCAATCCTCAAGGGATCGTCCAGAGAAAAGGGGTCCATCTCAAACCCAGGCACATGGGACAGAGCACTGGCAATCTCCTTAGACAGGCCTGGAGGAGAGTCCCCTAGAGACAGCAAAGAAGAGGTTAAACTAGGACTAGGCCAAGACTCAGCCAGGACTGAGCCAGAACAGAATCAGTATTAAATCAGAGACTAAACCAGGAGTAATAAATGTAGAAAAATGCAAAAATCAGATAACTGTTGAATTTTAATTATGGCAAACCCAGAATGGCGCACTGATGCCCTGGTAGACCCCAATGATTTCAACAACCTCCGTCCCATTTCAAACTTACCTTTCATCTCCAAAATCCTTGAAAAAACCGTTGCCTCTCAACTACATGCCCACCTCAATAATAACAATCTCTATGAACAGTTTCAATCAGGCTTCCGACCCCTCCACAGCACAGAAACTGCACTCATAAAAATCACTAACGACCTCCTCATGGCAGCTGATACCGGTTTACTCTCCATCCTCATCCTCCTCGATCTAACTGCAACCTTCGACACCATTTCTCACAGCCTTCTATTCCATAGACTATTCTCTGTCGGTATCACTGACATCCCATTCACTTGGTTTACCTCATACCTCAGCAACCGTACACAGTACCCCAACCACCCCAACCACACTCTCCAAATCTCCAGCTTTGGAATTCTCTCCCTCCTGATCTCCGCAACTTAGACTCTCTTCCACTCTTCAAATCCAGACTCAAAACTCACCTGTTCAGACTGTCCTACCTCTTATAACCAATCACACATCTTTTATCAATTTTTTGTTATGTTTTATTGTATTTAAATGTTTTTTTTAATCTAATTTTATCTTGTTCAGTGTCCTTGGGTGTTTTGAAAGGCGCTTATAAATAAAATGCATTATTATCATTATTATTATTATTATTATTAGTGCAGTGGCCTATTGAAGGTTAGCTGTTAGCTATCTTTAGCAAAAGAAAAATATAAAATCTGTCAATCTGACAAAACGTTGTAGGAGTGAAGACGTTTCACTGCTCATCCAAGCCGCTTCTTCAGTTCTGGTCAGATTACTGGTTGACACTGCCTTATAGCTGTTTGAAGGGAGAAGCTACCTTCACTGAAACTGAAAACAGCCATTGTTTACAGCTTCTCTTTGTAGGCTAGGTCTATAGTGGTACTGAGCACACCAAGTGTGCACTGAGCCTGAGTCCTACTTACACTCCTACAACGTTTTGTCCAGTTGACAGTTTTTATATTTTTCTTTTGCTATGGATCAGATCTGGATGACTGAGGGATTACACAGATGTTAGCTATTTTAGCAGTCATCTTTGTACCAGTGAGGAAGTACATAGGTGTGTATTAGGTTATCTTAGCTGTAGTGGTGAGAATGTGCATAGTTCTGTGTTAGGTTAGCTTAACGGTACCGGTGAGGATGTGCATAGGTGTGTACAGCCTCACCGGTTAGCTTAGCAGTACTGGTGAGGATGTGCATAGTTCCGTATTAGGTTAGTTTAGCGGTACCAGTGAGGATGTGCATAGTTGTGTATTAGGTTATCTAAGCAGTACCGGTGAGGATGTGCATAGGTGTGTATTAGGTTAGCTTAGCTGTTCCGGTGAGGATGTGCATAGTTCTGTGTTAGGTTAGCTTATTGGTACCCGTGAGGATGATATTGGGGACGTTGTGGCGTGCCTCCTGGTTGTACATGTGGCTCTGGTTCTGGTTGGGATCCTGGAGGTCCACAGATGAGTGAGTCCGGTCCAAACTGTGACAGCTTAGACCCGAGTGGTTCAGGGAGAGTCCATCAGAACCAGGATCTGGGGAGAACTGGAATAAAATGGTTAGACACGTGACATCACAATAATGTACAATCCCACGAGCTAAAACTGAGCTGGAGGACAGGTTAAAGAGGGGGTGTTTTGCTTCTATGGGGTATTAAAGAGGGGGTATTTTACTTCTATGGGGTATTAACTGCTAACACATAACATATTTAGATCATAAAGTTACCTTCTATTGTTTTGAAAATGCTATATTCACACAAAACAACATATTAACATGTTTTATAAGTTTCACTTTTGTTTTTGATGCTCTGAGTCGCCCTTCCCTTTGCTCCCCGCGCTAAGTCACTCCCATAAGCTAATGAAACTACTGCACATCACATCAGGTTTGTCAAGTTGTAGTGTATTAGTATTTTTTCTATCATGCTTTTGTTTATTTATAGAGAATTGTCGCATAGGAGCAGAGATGACATAGGCTTGTAGGCGGAGCCTTGTATAGGCTCCTACTGCGAACCCTAAGGAGGGTTCGAAAAGTGCCTTCAGGCATGTCTTTGATGAGGGAACAGCGTTATAACATGGTAAAAAGCTCCAAAAAAGTATTTTGCGTAATACCCCCTCTTTAACAGATTGCAGATTTGCTAACCTGGTTTCTGGTTAATATCTGTAATTACTGGGCTTATCCACATGAAACAAAAACTGGCACAAAGCTCAGTGTCTTCTCTGTCAGTATACATACACAAAAGTGAAATGATTTTTTCACAACAGCTTCAGAAAGTGGTACCATTATTCAACCCCAAAGACGTGATCATTGTCAGTTGAAAGAACTTTAAGGCATGAGATTAATACATTTGTGGAACCAGTCCCAAATAAATAATGAGAAGTCTCAACATTTATGGAGCAGAAGTTTGGAGAATTCTTTCAAAAACAGTGAATCTCCCATATAGGCCCCTGCCCTCCATCTGAAATAATAATGTCTTCAAATTCTAAAACTTAAACACGACCCATCTATGGGTTTCAGAATGATGAGAAATTAGGATAACTAATCAACATTTTAAAACTAAATATGAACTCTTTTGAGTGGGAAAAAACCCTAAAATGTTGCATATAACAGGAAGCTGAAACCCATGAAGAGGTTATGCAGATAACATCACAGCCTTTGTAACTGTATTAGTGAGTGGCAAAGGTATATGAGAGTCAGTGGTGAGTAATGACATTTTCTTCTGTAAAAGATCCAAACATTAAATCTAAATTGTGAGAGCTGATACAGTTTAATCACAAATATAAAAGTCTACCACTCTGCTAAATATATAGTTTGAACCTGACATCTAAAACAAGAAAATCAAGTCCACACCAGAAAACCAGTTAAAGCTTAACAACAGGGTCACTGCAGACACACTCACATTTATCACTGATACACACTTTGGATCAGACACTGATGAACTGAACCTTTCTCTCCTTAAACAATTTGTTTCTGAGTCTGTGTGCTGAGGAAATCATTATTGTGAGGCGAAAACAGCAGTACAAAAATGTGACAAAAACATATCAAAGAAACATATTTTGTCTGTTGTGCTGCCTCAGTGCCACTCAGTCAGAATGTTGAGGGGCATTTTTCAACTAAAATGATGTCATGGCATAACCTCTATAGAAACCTTATGGACATTTGTGCATCTCTGGACATATTGCTGCAGATTTGGCGCCCTCTGGTGGCCTCACCTGTTGGTTGGACTTCCCTGCAAGCTGCAGACTCAGATAGGGGTCGTCCAGGAGAGAGTTAAACAAGGCATCCTGAGGGAGAAGAAACATTTAGTTTTAGAAAATTACACATCCACACACTGCAAAATATACACCTATCTGAACGTAAAGTATAACTGTTCTTTAATGATGTGACATTAATGAAGGAGCAGACTCTTTTGAACGGTTCCTTAATGTGAATGGTTGGAACCAAATCGTATTTTTTAAAAGAACACTTTTACAATGATTTACACTAAACCAATACAAAAATCATCACCGAAGCAGAGCAGGCGACACAAGTGAGAGCTTTGTGCACAAAAACAGTTTTGGCGTCATAATAACAGTCAGTTTATTCATTAGGCCTGAGCCTGGGACACCGTCCCGGCGAGGGACTCATTAAAACTGTGTCCGGAGCCCAAAAAATGGCAAAAATCAAGTAGTAAACACGCCCCGACATACCAGTGAGTGGTATCAAAAATTAGAACTCGATGAGCTCTAATTGTCACCGAAGACCCCGAGAAAAAATAACGAAAGACGACTTGGTAGCGCCCCCTCAAACTTTGATTTTCATGGGACCAATGGGAGCCTGACGCGGAAAAAAGTGAATGTAACTTGGTAGCCCCCCTCAAACTTTGATTTTCATGGGACCAATGGGAGCCTGACGCGGAAAAAAGTGAATGTAAAAATCTGAAATTCACATCAAAAAATAGAACGTGTCAGGACATGACAAAAATGATATTATGGCCCCGCCCTAAAACTTACAGGAAGTCGGCCAAACCCGGGATTGACAAAAGCTTATCAATTACATTTTGAATATGTCTTTGGGTGTGGTTATGGTGAATTTTCAACAAAATCGCAATTTTTGTAATATTTCAAAAAAATATTTCTCTTTCACACATTTTTTGTTTGGAAAAAGCCAATACAGTGTTTATGCACATTTGTGAGCTGAACATAATGATATGCAAATCATGGCTTTATCTCCCAAAATGACTCTCTAGCACCCGCTTCAAATTTCATTTTAAACAATTACTAGGAGACAATCTATTTGTTGTGGACTTGTGAAAAAATTCACAGGGGCCTTATTTGTGATGGAGCACAATGTGAGAAGGTCACATGACTCTAGCTTTTATGGTTTAGGAGAAAAATAATGGGTTTCACAGGGGCTTATTTGTGATGGAGCACAATGTGAGAAGGTCACATGACTCTAGCTTTTATGGTTTAGGAGAAAAATAATGGGTGGAAAAAAAAATTTCATTATTATTATTATTTATTATCATTAGGCCTGAGCCTGGGACACCGTCCCGGCGAGGGACTCATTAAAACCACGTTCGGAGCCCGAAAAATGGCAAAAATCAAGCAGTAGACACGCCCCGACATGCCAGTGAGTGGTATCAAAAATTAGAACTTGATGAGCTCTAATTGTCACTGAAGACCCCGAGAAAAAATAACGAAAGACGATGCGGTAGCGCCCCCTCAAACTTTGATTTTCACGGGGCCAATGGGAGCCCGACCCGGAAAAAAGTCAACGTAAAAATCTGAGACTCCCATCACAAAATAGAACATGTCAGGACATGACAAAAATGATATTATGACCCCACCCTAAAACTTACAGGAAGTCGGCCATATTGGATCAAACCCGAGAATGACAAAAGCGCACACCCTCGTATTTAGGACATCTCCTTGCACAGTTTTTATCGCAAACACTTCAAATTTGGCCAAAACCCACTAAAACCAATTTTTATCAATTACATTTTGAATATGACTTTGGGTGTGGTCATGGTGAATTTTCTACAAAATGGCAATTTTTGTAATATTTCAAAAAAATATTTCTCTTTCACACATTTTTTTGTTGGGAAAAAGCCAATAGAGCGATTATGCACATTTGCGAGCTGAATGCAATGATATACAAATCATGACGCTATCTCACAAAATGGCTCTCTAGCGCCCTCTTCAAATTTCATTTTCAAAAATTCGCAAAAGACAAACGATTTGTCGTGGACTTGTGAAAATATTCACAGGGGCCTTATTTGTGATGGGGCACAACGTGAGAAAGTCACATGACTCTAGCTTTTATGGTTTAGGAGAAAAATAAATTCCATTATTATTATTATTATTATTATTATTAAGGCCGGATTGAGGCCATTTTTGACCCCCTGAACGTTAACAAAAAGTCAATTTTATTGGACCTAAAATTCAAGGTTGGCGAAAAATTTATTATTTTGATGTTCAAAAATATTAATGTTTCAAAATGACTCAATAGCGCCACCTCAAAAATCAAAATACATTACGGCAATGAGAACCCTTTTTCATCGTAGACAAATGAAATTTGGTACAAGCATAGCACATGTGAAGACAAATAAAAAATTCTATTATGACTCCACCCTAAACCCTACAGGAAGTCGGCCATTGTGGGCGGAACCCAGTGTTTTCAAACTTTTAACTCTCACATTTTAAGTTTTTACAACATGGATTTTCATTCAAGAAACTTGCAAATTGGTCAAAATGAACTACACCCATGTGGGATTATAGGCTACTCCCTTGATTTTTGCTAAGTCATAAATTGCGGGTGTGGCCAGCCTGCAAAAAAAAGCAATTTTTTGAAGTTTTAAATTGCGCGTAACTCAAGCATGCAGTGTTCCATTGCCCAGCATTAATATACATTTTGTCCTAAACAATGATCTGAACGCAATAATATACAATTTACATAGGTCCAACATTACATTGCTCCACAGTGCCCCCTTGAACCTTTGAATGAGACCCAAAAAATTAGTTTGTCAGAAACATTTGAAATTCAGCATGGACATCTGGCTTGACATACTGAACAAAAAAGCCAATGAGAACATACATCTATCTGACACCATGTTACCATGGTAACATAAGAAGTCTGTCATTGAAATGCATGGGGTTCACAGTACTGGACTTTGTTGCAGACTAAACAGATGCTCTACACTAATCCAACTATGGCCTAAAATTCAAGATGGATGAAAAATTTTGTATTTTGACGTTCAAAAAAAATTAACGTCTCAAAATGACTCAATAGCGCCACCTCAAAAATCAAAATACATTACGGCAATGGGAGACCTTTTTCATCGGAGATGAATGAAATTTGGTACAAACATAGCACATGTCAAGACAAGTAAAAAAATTCTATTATGACCCCACCCAAACCCTACAGGAAGTCGGCCATTGTAGGCGGAACCCAATTTTTTCAAAATTTTAAGTCTCACATTGTTTTTTTTTCATTCAAGAAACTTGCTAATTGGTCAACATGAACTAGAACAGGGGTCACCAACCTTTTTGAAACTGAGAGCTACTTTATGGGTACTGAGTCATACGAAGAGCTACTAGTTTGATATGCTCTTCTGAAATAACAAATTTGCTCAGTTTGCCTTTAGTTATACATTATTAATAATGATTAATGATAATTATCTATGTGAAGACACTGATCACGTTAATGACTTCTTACAATAATTATCAACAATAACAGCAAGGTGGGAAACAGATATCAATATTCAGCACTTTAACTTTATTAATCTCAGTAATTGAATTTAAATTTTCAGATGATCACTAACATCACTACATCTTGTAGGAAAAATGTCCCATTTTCACTATCCACTGACAAACTTTTTTAACAAAACATGAACTATGTTGCACAATGTTTCAAAAAGTTATCAATTATGTAATGTTAAGGAAAAATCAACTTACATATTTTTAAATAAATCTCGGTTGCTTTTTGCGACTTTTTCGCCAGTCTCATGAAAAAAAGACTGTTGCTTACCCAAAGCTGGCTTTAGCTCACGGGCTTTTTCTGCCCGTAGTGCGCTTCCCGGTGGGTAGTTAGAATGGTATTAGCATGGAAGTTTTTTTGACACGTAGTGAAGCGTCTTTCCACTGCTTGCAGTATTAATTATTTATTATTATACGTGCCGGATTGAGGCCATTTTTGACCCCCATTTACATAGCTGACACATTACATTGCTCCACAGCGCACCCTTGAACTTTGGAATTGGATCAAAAAAATTACTTTCTCACAAACATTTGTTATTTGGCAAATACAATTTGGTACACAGATCCTTTTAATCATTCTAAACAAAAATGCCAATGAAGACCACGCCCTATCTACATCCACATTTGCTTTGCCACGCCTCCAAAAAGTCAATGGGAAGTGAAAAACAAAGTTTGGCGTTATCCAATAAAATTCAGTACACTCATTCTTTATGTGATTCTGGGCAAAAAATTCAGTGGGCACCACACCCTATCTCCTACATGAAGGCAGCCATTTTGAATCAAAATATGCAGATGGCCAAAATCTAGACCTCGTACTTTAACGGACAGGCCTTTTTCACTGTAGACAAACAAAATTTGGTACAAGCATAGCTCATCTCATGTAAAGTAAAAAAAAATATATTATGATCCCACCCTAAACCCTACAGGTAATTGGCCATTGTGGGCGGAACCCAATTTTTGGAAAATTGTACTTCTCTTACTTTTCATATCTCCACCTTGGAATTTCTTTCAAAAGGCTTGAAAATTGGTCAAAATAATGAAGACCCATATGCAGTTAAATGTATTGTTTAAATTTTGGATGAATGAACAGTGCTCTACACTGCCCACTTAAAACTTTAAATGGGACAACAAAATTTTGTTTATCGCAGACAATTGAACATTTGGCATGCACATCTGCCTTACCATACTGAACAAAAAAGCCAAACAGGACATACCTCTATTTGCAATCATGTTATCATGGCAACGTCAAACGTTTGTTATAGAAATACATTGGTTTTGGTTCACAGGGGTGAAAAAAATGTGTTTGTCATAGATCATTGTAATTTGGTACACATATTCCACACATCATACTGAACAAAAACCCCAATGCTGACATACCTCTTTCTCCAACCATGATCGTGTGACAATGTCAATTCTCTCATTGGAATTAATGGAATAGTAATATATAGACACTGGGACAAGAGGCACGACCTTCTTTATATTTCTTATAAATTTTAAAATGCGGGTGAGGGCAACCTGCAAATCAGTGACCATTTTTAAAAGCACAAAGATGTATGTGTTTTTCAAAGGTGATTTCACATTGAGTCAGACCCAATGGAACATTCTTGCACATTGATAACCTAAACGCAATGATGTACAATGTACATAGCTATAATATAAAAGCACTTTAGAGCACCCCATGGGAAATTTGCATGGGGCCACAAAATTTAGTTTGTTGTAGATAATTGAAATCTGGCACAGCAATGCAATGTGGCACATTCTTTTCATCATTCTGATCAAAAAATCCAATGAAGACATACTTCTATCTGCAACCTTGTTACTATGGTAATAAAAAAAAGTTCTATTGAAATACATATGTTAGAAATTGAAAAGCCAAAAAGTGTTTGCCAATGAGGATATTTCTATAAATATTAAATGAAGACCTTCAATTTGTACATAAACATAATACAAGATGCTGACAAAAGCACGACCCATTTATTATTATTATTATTTTATATAAACATTAGATGTATTAATTTAAACCCATAATGCACAATGGTATTGTTTAAAGTTAAACTTTTTTTTTTTTTTTTAATAATTAATTTACAGTTACATTAATACCTTCAAAATGATAATACATGTAATGTATAATGCTTACAAGTCACTAGACACATTTTATTTGTTGACATATGAATTAGATTTATTTAGTTCAAGCATATTAGCTGGCAACATTTACAATTAGCAATAAACAATTGGTTGTATACAAACAATGTAGATTTTCACAATAAAAATTAAAAAAAAGCATAAATATCATTATTACATCAATATATCATTTTCAGAAAGCATGCTATGCTTTCACGATGACTAAAATATGGAACAACTTGTAAACAGTAGATTTATTCAGACTAAAAATAACATTTTATCAAGTGCAGATGCATCAGTGCATGTCACAAAAAATTGTTTAAAAAATCTTTGAATTGGATGCATTGATTTACAGAGATTTTATGTAGTAGAAATAATAATAAAAAAAATGATAGAACAAATGTTACAGACAGACTTCTAAATAGAAAGTAATTAACACATTTACAATAAGCAGAAAATACAGTTTGAATTCATGTGGGAAAAAAAACAAAAACATTTGGATCAGAAAGTGTCTGAGTACATAATTAACTGCAACAGACTTCAGTTTAAGAGAGCAGGCTATGTCCTGATGGTCACTGAAATATGTTGGAACCACTTCTAATAAAATCTCATATTTTTGAGATTTGACATAGACATGGTCAATCAAAGTGCCTCTTTCTGTAGTTGGAGATGTGACATACTGAACATATCCATAACTGGTCAAGAAATTACATACTGATGATGATTTCAGTATGTCATCATTGAAATCTCCCATAACCAAAATTGTGTGACTTTGTGCATTTAGCCAAGTTAGCAGTTTTTTCAAATTCTGCTTGAACACAGGCATGGGATATGTTGGTGGACGATAAACAACTGCATCTAAAACCTGATGATTTACATTTTTGTAAATTAAGCACTCCAGATTAAATTGGGGTACATCAGGAATGTGGTAGTTGTGGGGTGTGTTGTGGGAACAATACATACCCACTTCACCGTGATGTTGACTTTTGAGTGTAGTCAGAGCCGGATGCTTGCTGTCCTTGTATACCAGACTACGTGGGCTGCTGTGAAAGCTATAACCTTCTATGTCAACACTATGAACTGGAGATTGAGATGTTAACCATGTTTCTGTCACAGCTATAAAGTCGGGCTGTAAATGCTGTGTGGATGACACTAAATCAGGTACATGTTTTACTAAACCCTGAACATTCATCAAAAACAAGGTTAATACTTCAGCTGACTGTTTGGTATGTGACACACTGTAGTCCAAGAAGGGTGCCATAGCTTGCAACGCATGTTTTACCTCATTACAGTAACTAGCCTTTTCATCAAAATCCTGGATAATAAGGCCATCTAGACTTCTTACACGACTTAAAGCCATATACGATTGTCCTGAGGCAAACACTTGCTTTAGGGACACCACAGCATGGTCAACAGTCAGACCCTCTACTTTGTGAATTGTAACGGCCCAGGCAAGAGGAAACTGACGTCATTTTCCACCTTTGCTGTTAGCCCTTTCCTCCTCTGGCTCTGTTCTTGTTGAGTTTATTAAAGCAGATGCAGTGGATGGGTACTTTTTTGTCTCTATACCAACATTGATGTCATCAAACTGAACATACACAACTTCAGGAAGTCCATTTATTTCTGTTTCACTAATATGTGTTACAGTTCCACAGACCAATTCAATTGTAGTCATAATGCAGTGATGTGCAGCTATTGTTTGTTAGTCAGGGCAAGTGGCTTTGAGCTGATTAATGTTATGTTCAGTTACCTGTGAATTTGTTGGGAAAATATGTAGAGCAGAAGACTGCTCGTGTTCTAAATCGGTTAAGTAATTGTGCAAATGTGGTATCCTTCTGTCTGACAATTGTTTTCAATTCAGCCATTTTGAAACTTGACCAGAAGTTCACAGGTACATTGTCAGTGTACAAGCCTTTAGCCATAACTGGAGGTAACTGATAGAAGTCACCTACTGCTATATCGCCCAAAAGGGGGAAACATCACCTCTTTGCTTGATTTGCCAAAGTCGTCCATGTATATATGTGAGAAGTTTATGAGAAACCATTGATATTTCATCAATTATTACTAACTGAAGGTCAACATATTTGGCACAGAGAGAATTCAGTTTTTCTTCACCTGATGGTATGTAGGGAAGTGTCACATCTGTTCCTATGCTAAATGCACTGTGAATTGTAGATGCATTTAGGTTGTATGCTGCCATACCAGTGGGTGCAGTTATTAAAACACTCATATTGTCTGGGTGGTGTCGCATTGGTGCAAACAGACAACTGGCTTCATACTGAATGGCCCGAATCAAGTGACTTTTCCCTGTGCCAGCGCCACCAGTAATGAACACATGTAAAGGTTCTGGGTAATTTCCATTGACTTTTTCTGTGCACCATTTTTGTACTTTGAAAAATATAGACAGCTGAAAGTAATTTAAAGATCGAATTAAATCAAAACCTTCAGCTCGAGTCATCGCATTGTGTTGATTTTCTAAATGGCAAGTTTCCTTATTTGCTATCCCCAAATCTGGAATATGGGGCAAGGGGTCTTCATCATCCAGTTTACTTTGTGCAACTTCTTCAATGGATTCCAAACGTTCAACTTCCTGCTCAGGACAAAGCATGCCCCAAGCATCCTCCAATATTTCATTAGGGTCAAAGTTATTTTTAATCTCTTCCAAATCTTCAGTTTCATTGTCATAGTGAGATCAATTTGAATTCACAATTGACAATCAATGAAACGGTCTGTTTGCCAAGCTGCACTGTGCCTTCCTTGTAGAACTGTTCAAAAGAAAGATATGATGAAGGTTTGAGGTTATCATTATGATAAGGGAAAAACAGTTGTAAGAGGCTTTTGTAATAAAGCTCAGGATTCTTTGTTTCTGAAAACTGGGCATAGCGCACCACAGCAGGTTTTGTTCTGAATCATTTTGAAATACATCCACATGAATTCTGTAACTTAATCACATTTTTGGATTTCTTTTCTGGTGTACTTAAGACATGGTATTCTGATGCAAATGTAGCTATACACATACTATCAAAAGTGTCATTTTGTGGTCTGTTCTTATATTGATCAACAAATCCAGTCATCCAAATGTCATTGGTTCTTGACTTTTTCAGTTAATTTAGTGGTTTGGTGAGTTTGAAAATTTTGTTACCTGTGAGAATAAACAACACAACTTTCCTTGAACATTCTTTAAGGTGCATTTGAGTGATTGTGATGTGTCTTGTGCAGACACATCACGGTTATGGAGGTAGGCTTGACCAATCTTCTTCATAACTTCTTTGGCATCAGCATTTCCCTGTTTTGTGGCCTCTTGGTGTGTTTGTCTCAACAACAACCCATCTCTCTCTCAGATTTGGACATATAACTCATAATATAAACTATACAAGCATATTTGGACATTAACTCATAATATAAACTATACAAGCATACACATCAACAATATATTGGATGTCCATGTTAGCGTTCCAACATTTCAACAAAAGTGCATTATAGGGATTAATCCAAATTTCATGTACATCTCTTTTCAGGACAATTTGCATGCGTCTTTCAACACATTTAAGTGCATTCTCCTATACTTCTTGAGTAATGCAAACATTTTTAAACAGCTGCTGAATACTCGTAATGGGATTGCCTTTATCCAGAAGTGGTTTTTTAACAGCTGTCAGTATTTTCATTGCAGTCTCTTCTTTCATAAAGTTCTGTTCATTCTGAGAGCATATACACTCAATATTGTCTCTATTTTGTTCTTGGCTGTTTGTTGCAGTGTCACCCTGGCACTTTGTTTTTTTTCTGTTTTTTGGTGATGAAAGTACGTTCAGATACAGGGCGTGGGAAATTGAAATGGCAAACTGTATTCTTTTTCTTGCATGTTTCAGAATGACGTTGTGAATGTTGTTGCACGGGGTAACAGTAATTGCTGATCTTGTGTGGGTATTTCACATGTTATGTACTTGTCGATGAATTGCACCACTTCTCCATCTGTGTTTTTTCCAATCTCAGGAGCATTGTAAATCCAAAATAAAGCATGTACATGGGGAGGATCCACGTTGTTGAAATTCTACACGATAAAAGTAGTCTTTAATCTTTCCAGTTGTATTCAATGGAGATAGTAACACATAATTCAAAAAGAGATGCTGCCTGTAGTCAAACATGCGTGCAGCAGTGGCAGGATGATTACGCAACAGTTCACACCTTTCAGCATACTCCAAACTCTCAGCAGTTTCTGTTCTCCCCTCTTGCTTCAAAATTGTATTTAAAAGACCTCCCCAGCGCAAGTCTGCAGAGGAAAAACTGCAAAAGAAAGTAGGTTTCCCCAGATTTCGCACCATGGCAAGTAAATCTTTTTGTGCACCCTGCCAGAAGCTTGGACTGCCTCTTATTGGGCGCAGAAAACGATATCCTTCATCAGTCTTAATGATGTCCTGCAGAGACTCAACATTATGTCCTGCAGAGACTCAACATTATTCTCTTTTTGGCCTGCAGGGTTTGTGTGTCCTTTGCATGATGCTATTGACACTTGCTGAATAACTTGTTGAATTTCTGACATGTATTGTGCAAAAAAATATATTCAACACATTTTGCAAATCTTCCATCAGTGTGCAATTATTACTATTATTAAAATATTGTGCTAATGTCAAGTAGTGTTGTCTGGGCGCATGATAAGTATTCTTCCCACATGGAAAAAGGTACGGAAAAGATTTAGCTTTGTTATCTTTATCTGACAAAATGCGCACAGGATTGTTTCCTTCAGCAGGTGCAAGATTAACTATGTCTTCAAAACCCTGATCAAAAGTTTCTTAGCCAACAACAACAGGCATGGAACAAGAATCTTGATAAATACAATGGTTCTGCCGGTCATGTAGAGTTTCATCTTGTTCTTCGTCAAGGGACTCACATTTTGTTGATTACTGTTTGAAGCTGTCCTTTTCACTTCTTCATGTCGAGTTTCTTGTTGTGCATCATCAGAAGAAATTGTTTTTTAGTGCATTACCAGTTGAGTTTTAGTGCATTACCAGTTGAGTCGTCTTCTGTATGTTTTTCTTCTTTGTGTTGAATTTTTTCTTGTGCATCATCAGGGGAGTCGTTTTTTCATGGTTTCCCAGTTGAGTCTTCTTTTGTCCGTTTCAGTTCCTTCTTCTGTATCATCAGGGGAGTTGTTTTTTTATGCATTACCATTAGAGTCGTCTGCTGGTTGGTTTTCTTCTTCTTTAGCAAACTCATTCACCCATTCTTCATTTCAATGTCTTGATAATATTGATTGTTTTCCTTTAAATATTTAAGTGCTTCTTTCAGGTGATTTGTGTCAACAAAGTGATATTCATAATGTCCTTTGTAAGATAACTTGCGCTTTAATTTAACAACCTTCCAGATTTGACCGACGCAAAACAGAAAGTATGATTTACTGAAGAAGGGATGCAAAAAATCAGTCTGTGACACCCCCTTAGGTAAAGCTAACACTTTCATAAATGGAATGTTTAAGGCAATCAAATGTTTTTCAGGGTGATTCAAACATGCCAACACAAGAGGAATGGAATCAAGTTGTAAATTGTTTCCCCACCATTCTGCTGGGGTTACACCTCTTCGGATCTTTGAATGACAAACCTTGCACAGCTAAAGCTCTTGATTGTTGTAATGAACATAGTGTATTGCACTCAGATGTACATTCATGCAAATACTCATGTGAGACACATGTTTCCGCCGTTAATTCGGCTGTGTTTGTAGTTCTTTTGTTTGTATGGAACTACTCCTCCTTTAAACATGAATCGGAAACACACAGCAAACAAATTCAGGTCCATCACTGGCTTTCTTTAAAAACTCGTTCATTACAAAATTAATCTGATCAGCCAGGACTTTTTCTTGTTTTCTGTTGAATCATTTTTTATCCAGGACTTTACGTCTGAAAGTGCTGTCTTTGTGATATTTGGCTTTATTTATTGATTTTAATTTTTGTCGAAGATCAGAGTTTGCTTTATAATTCCGGACATTTTCAGCTTTAACTTTATTTTGGTGTATCAAATCATTTCTGTATTTTTCACAACTATATGCTTTCAATTTCTCTTTATGTTCCAGGTTTGTTCTGTATTTGTCAAAATTGTATGCTTTGTCTTGTATTTTTCAGCACTCAGTGCTTTAAATTTCTCTTTATGTTCCAGGTTGGTTTGGTACTTTTCCACACTCACTGCTTTCAAGTTCTCTTTATGTTCCAGGTCAGTTTTGTATTTTTCCACACTGTATGCTTTAACACATTCTTTATGTTGCAGGTCAGTTTTATATTTTTCAGTACTTCTTCCTCTTTCTTTCAATCGATATTCCTCCTCTTCGTGATATTTCACTCTTTGACATTCTGTGGTCTTCTGTGCCTTCTTTTTCTTTAAATATTTTGACAAAATGATGTTTTTATTCTCATGTGATCTGTCAATAGTATTTTCATCAACAGGAATTGAACTGGAGACAATCGTGTTTGCATGTTCCTGGGGCTCACAAAACTTACACAATTTATAATAATCATTTTGTAGGCCTTGTTTAACACAAACAACATGTTCATAATGACCTCCGTGATTCTGTAGGTAGATGCCTTCAGGAGACAGTTGTTTTTCTGTGTTAAATCTTAACCATTTGCCTTGATAGAAAGTATAAATATCAACTCCAAAAAGTATAAATATCAACTCCAATGCAAGCTGTGGCTTGAATTTCAGCTTGTGTTGCCCAGATGGACATCTTTTGCAGTTTAATGTACTCTGCCACAGACAAATGCTGATGTTCCGGATTCAAAAGGCAGTGATATTTTGCAGCATTCTTTTTTAAGTGCTTAGCTGCATTCAGTCTATGGTGTTTCTGTGTACCACTTATGGCTTGAGAAACGGCACAGAAGAAACAGTTACCATCGGCAACAATGCTTTTATTATGGCATGGCACCCCAGCATCACCAGTGCATAAGGAGTTTTTAACATTGCAATTTTCAAATTCAACATTGACAAACTTGCTTTGAAAGAGGATTAAACTGAAAAGCATTTTCCTCACGACCAACAATTGTAATGTCATTTGCATCATGCACTTTGGCTTTCTTGACAATATGGTTGCCTTGAACAATAGGAGACCCACTTTTTAACTCTGTTTCAACCCTGGATCGCTTTTTGTGCAATGGAGACATGATGTGGTCTATTTCGACCATTCTATTCTATTTCTGGTACATTTTTCTCAGTGCTGAACTCAGGATCAGAAGCTTTAAAACCAGCAGAGTCAGTTGCAGCAGTACTTTCAGTAACACAGGGATTGGGGCTACTTTTAAGTTCAGTCACAGCATGAGATTCAGGACAGCTCAGAGTAGATTCTGAAATGTCCTCAACTCCCTGTTCCACGTCAGAAGAACTGGCTCAGCTAACACACCATCACATTCACTCACAAAAGAACAATCAACAGCTATCGGCTCAGCAGACACACCTTTCAAACTCACTGTCACACTATTGAGCTCAAACTGAACATTTGGCACTATGAATCCTGCTGCAAGCTCAAACTAACATTTGGCACTATGAATCCTGCTGCAAGTTGGATTATGTGATTGTAAACTTCACTGATGCTCTTAAAAAACACAACCACACTTGAACCATTACCATCTACCATCCCAGATTTACTGCATGCCTGGGAGTCCACAATAGCAAACATGCCATTATTAGTGATAATAGCAAAAGCTGACATACTGAAGAGTATGCCAGAATTGCCAGTAGCAAGATGTTCTTCCAGAGCAGTCTTCAGAGTTACAAAACATGCTTTTTCAACAGGGTTGGTTACTAAATGCAGACGTCCCATAACACTGCCAATATTCAAACAAACATCTTGCCAAACAACTTCTCCTCAGTATTAAAATCAAAAGCTCCCAAATAAGACTGGCCCTTAGGAGTAAGAAGCTTTATGTACAGACTATCACCTTCCAATAAAGTCATGTTTAGATCTTTCTGAGACCATTCATGCACTTCACGCAGGTGTGTGTGTTTTATGACTGCAGCCAAAGCAATGATGCACTGCCTTCCTCTACTTTGTGGATGAAATACTATGTGTCCTTGATGAAATGACCCAACAATATTGTCAAAGTGAGGAGACTTAGCTTTGCTGTCTTCATGCGGCAGAGGCTGCAGTTGGACATTGTTTTTTTTTTTGGCTT
>KN476475.1:6549-21099 GCA_000787095.1 Periophthalmodon schlosseri
CACACACACACGTCTCCACACACACACGTCTCCACACACACGTCTTCACACATACACTCACACGTCTCCACACACACACGTACACATGCACTTCTACATCTGTAAGTACTGCAGGGGAATCAGCTCCACATTGGTACACTTCAGAAAAACTGCAGTTTTTGTGAAGTGGCATGATTGTGATGTTTTCAGATCAGGACTTAAACGTCACAGTGCAAACGGTTCATTCAATACAACGATCCCATTCATTTCAGACTTTTTTTTTTAGAAGTAACAGCATATTTTTCAGTTTTTTGCAGAGAACATTCTATTTTTCTATTAAATTGTTGATCACACTTAACATACAAATATATGACTTGTACAGGCCTAGTACTAAAGCAGATCGAAGTGGTCAGGAGTGTAACGTCAGGCAGATCTCATAGTAAAACATTATCATGGCATTGGGCTAAGTTATAACTTCATTAATGCTGTTTTCCAGATTGCTGGCTAACAGCTAGCAGCTGTCAGGACCCCCTTGAAAAAAGAGACAGTTTATCTGTCCTCAAATAAATAAATATTGCTTTTAGTCTGATTTAAACAGTTTCCATCCAGTCCACGTCCAAACTTCTGAGTCATGCATGACAGAGCACCTTTAAGTTCCAGGATTTGCTTAGTCCCAGGGTTCAAACCAGGACAAACATGGATTTCAGGGACAGTGTTGCCAGATTGGGCGACTTCTGCTCCCCTTAGGCGGAAGAACATAGATTTGGGCGGGTGTGTATTTTCTGGGCTGCTTTTGGCCTCACCTGGCAGGATTTTAATAGTGTAATATAAACATATTTATTCACATTCTAGATGACATAATGTGGCTAAATATGTTTGATTAGACAAGCCGAGGCGCCACAGTGTCTCCACACACACGTTTCCACACACGTTTCCACACATGTCTCCACACACACACACGTCTCCACATACGCGCACACACACACATATACAAATGCGCGCACACACACACACACACACAAATGCACACACACACGCACGTCTCCACACACACGCACACACACACACACACACACACACACACGTCTCCACACACACACACATACAAATGCACACACACACGCACGTCTCCACACACACGGTTTCCACACACACACATCTCCACACACACGTCTCCACACACACGTCTTCACACACACACGCGCCTCCACACGTCTCCACACACACACACACACACACATCTCCACACACACACGCCTCCACACACACATCTCCACACACACACATCTCCACACACACACGTCTCCACACACACACACGTCTCCACACACACACACGTCTCCACACACACGTCTCCACACACACGTCTCCACACACACGTCTCCACACACACGTCTCCACACACACGTCTCCACACACACGTCTCCACACACACGTCTCCACACACACGTCTCCACACACACGTCTCCACACACACGTCTCCACACACACGTCTCCACACACGTCTCCACACACACACGTCTCCACACACACGTCTCCACACACACGTCTCCACACACACGTCTCCACACACAGTTTTGCAGTTTTCAATTTTTCCTTGATTAAAATCCCTGTTATTTTGACCATTGATCAAATTTGTTATATTAAAATATAAAATTAGTTTGGGTGGGATTTAGTCGCTTTGGGCGGATTTTCAATGCCCATTTGGCTGGAAAAAGGAAGATCCATCTGGCAACGCTGTCCAGAGACTAAAAGACGACAGCAGAATTTCATTCAAACTAAAATGTGCTTGATGTTATGGTGTACACCCAAACTGCACATGTCCCTCCTGATGAGTCTGATCCTATCTCCTCTGTGGGCCTGCCTCATGTTCTGCTTGGCTCCACATCAGTGTTTATCAGAAGCTCTAACATCTCCAAAACATGAGCTGTCCTGCCAAACCGCCATTACTCAGACAAATGTTGATATTACATCAGGTCCGGGTCTAATCCTACTTTTGTTTGGGTTTAGACCTGGGGCAGTCCTGGTTTAGTTCTGAGAAAGCCCTGATTTTAGACTGGGTCCAGTCTTGACTTCACCCTGTCTTAGTCCTGTGCTAGACCTGTTCGAGTCTTGGTTTAGGCCTGTTTTTTTCATGGTTTTAGTCCTGGTCCGACCCTGATTCAGTCTATTATAGTCCTGTTTTAGTCCTGGCATGGTCCTGGACAGGCCCTTTATGCTGCTGTTAGGGTTGGATTTTCATATTATTCTTAAGTTATCAAATGTGAAATACCAAGGCATAATCAGTACTACATATTAATCTTTACTATACTATATGGTGGGGGGTCTGCCACCTGTTTGTCTCCATGGAGATTTTGATGTTCCACTGTGTGGCATAAAACTTCCATCTGGCATTCATTAAACTGCAAGTGTTTTTATTGTTCCAGAACACATTACAACAAGCATTGCTACCGTGAGCAGGGTCACCTCTCCACAGATGTGACCTGTAACTTGACCTGGCGGGGTCTTGTGCTTGTCGTTATGGAGAGACTTAATGCCATACTATGGAACATTCCAGGCAAATTAATAAACTCAATAAATGCAATTCTGTGATTATTATTAGCCCAAAAACGATTAAAATCATTTTGCAGAATTTTAAGTTTTTATTATACACTTTGCAGTTTATGAAGTCCAA
This sequence comes from Periophthalmodon schlosseri, assembly GCA_000787095.1. Classification (NCBI taxonomy): domain Eukaryota; kingdom Metazoa; phylum Chordata; class Actinopteri; order Gobiiformes; family Gobiidae; genus Periophthalmodon; species Periophthalmodon schlosseri. The sequence goes on from KN476475.1 coordinate 9,203, forward strand.
AAATATTCTCATTAGTTTCCACAAAGCTGATTATTGCACTTTCAAACTCCCAAGGTCTCTGGGAAAAATGAACGGGGATTTTTCTGTCTCTCTCTGACATCTGGCTCGGGTCCGGCTGCTCCGCTCGAGGCCAAACCCTGCTCTCCGTCATCTGTCAGAGCCTTGTTCTCCCGCTATCCCCCTTCACTAAACGGCACAGACGCCCACAACACCCAAGGCAGCAGCCAGAGAGGAGCACCTAAGGGAGAACACAGGCACAATAGAAAGAATTCACGACTCCAACGGCAGTGTGAAAGCGGCAGAGCTCTCCAGGGAATCAGGAGTTCTTTAGTTGGCTCTCAGATGCATCGTAACACAATTAACTCGGTGTCTTCAGGTTTTTAGTCTCGGGTTAGACCAGATTTAGAACAGGTTCTGTCGTGGTTCAGTCTCGGTTCAGACTTGGTTGATCGTGTAGTCCTTAGTTTGTTTTTATTTCTGTGTTAAGTGCCTGGCTTAGACCTGGTCCACTGAAAGATTTTAAAATTGTTAGTACATCTTAAAAAAGTTGAGTCATTTTGCTCTCCTTTTATTAAAGTGGAACTAAACACCTCACCTCCTCCCACAACCACAAGTCTTGCGTAATGTCACATAGTCCTTGATATTGCACTGTTTTTGTACAAAACGCTGCAAAAAAGTTGATGTAGTCTTTAGTTCCATTTTAACGGCGCATTACGTAACGTTTTTTTTTTTCTTACATTTTAAATTTTTTTTTGTGGAGAGCGCCACTTGGTGGTCTCATAGATATTTTATTTCTTTTTCTGGAACGTTCCCAATCTTATATATTTTCAGGTACAAACTCTTATCGGATGTTGGCTTCACCTGTTGGTCATTTTTGGAGATGGATAGTTTTATGCCAAACTAGAATTTTTCCAACAAACAACTAAATCTCCGTGGAGATTAGAACGGCTTGGAGCCTCCATCAGAAAATGACGTAGTGCAGCTTTAAGTGAAACTCACGAACGAAAAATGCTGTTTGATCTTTTGTCTTACTGGAGTCTATGAACATAATTCTACATGAACTTGTTTGTTAATTCCAAGTGTTCTGAAGTTAAAATACGATCACGAGCGTCTGATCTCAGAGGTTGTTTTCTCAGCTGCACAGAAACACTCCCACAGCAGACAGCCCCAGTGCGGTGTCATTCCCTGCGAATATGAGGCTCATCATAACACACTACATTACACATACACCACTCGCGAGGCTACTGCGGGCGCGAGGCTACTGCGGGCGCGAGGCTACTGCGGGCGCGAGGCTACTGCGGGCGCGAGGCTACTGCGGGCACTCACCAAAAACATGGACTCCGAAAACGCCCATCCGAAGCTCTTGGACAGTGCGTTTTCTTAGATTCATCGATCACTTGGCTGCAGTGTCTTGTAGAGGTTAAGTCAAGTCAAATATATTTATAAAGCACATTTAGAGACACATTTTGTTTGTACATTTTGTTATTGAAGTAAAAGTACAGATACCGGAGCAAAAAAATAATTAAGTAAAAGTATCACGTGAAAAAATCCAAGTACCTGTTTAAAAAGTAAAAGTATTTCGTGTAGATTTTGAGTCTCATAAAGCTTCAAATGTAGTGATTTTGATAAAGATTTGAAATTGCTGAATTTTGTTCAACAGAAACAACGGAATCGATCATTTTTTTGTAGCTGTTTTTATTTGTATATTTGTGTTGCTCAAATTATGAACGTGTTAAAAATAAACCCTCAGCCTTTTCAGCAGGTCTCAGACAATAATAAAAAATACTTTTACTTTTCAGTCCAGTTCAAAAATGTAGTGGTGTAGAAAGTACAGATATTGCTCTCAAATGTAGTGAAGTAAAAGTAAAAAGTATACACTTTACAGTGTACAGATACCTAAAAATACAGTACCTCACTACTTTTACTTTACATTCGTTCGTTACGTTCATTCGTTACGTTCGTTGTTACGATCGTTGTTAAATTCGTTGTTAAGTTCCACCATTGGTACAGATTTAAACTACAGGGTTAGCAGTTTTTATGCAGAATAAGACCCCATGGAGACACAGGGAGGGCATCTGACACAAAAGGACATTTCAGAACATGTTTGTACAGATCTAAACTACAGGTTTAGACGTTTTGATGCATAAAACAGGAGATTTTGTTTGTTAGGGAAATCGTACTACTTAAAAAATGTCAGCCTTTGTGATTTGCTACGTATCTTTTTGACATGGGCTGATTCGTTTTAATGAGGAGTACATCTTGATTGTTTTACGAAATGGTTATAACGGGCTACAGTCTCTCCACTTACAGCGGTGTATGTGGTCTTTCCCGAGGAGAAACACAATCTTCCACTCTCTAATGTCACTCCAAAATGTACAGGAGACAGGGCAGGTAAAACATATGTGCTCTAAGGATTCCTTGTCAAATTTGTGCATTTTAAAACCCTTTTGACTTTACGTGGAATCGTCCGTTTAACGCATTTAGACAAGGCAAGTCACTAGAATGAATAAGAAGTGATTTTCTATTAAACTCATGAAACGACTCGGACAGCGCCAGGTCTGCAGAGAGCCAGCCCGGCCAGGTCAAAGGTCAAAGGTCACACACATGACGGAGCGCCTCACTGTTGTTTCTGCTGAGCCCGGAGAGGCCATCTTAATCTGAGGGATCTAAATCAATCTAGCTCTGAGACAGTGAGAGGGGGTCTACGGAGAGACCATCTCGTGTTCACACAAAGACGCTACTCATCAGACAGAACACGTCATATCTGCAGTCTGGAGTCGGGAGAGGGGGATTTCGTTTTGAGGGAGATTGTATTTTTGTGGTTTAGACCTGGTTCATTCCTGGTGTAATCTGTAGCTTGTTCAGTCCTGGTGTGTAAAATGTTCGTATTAACCCGCTCTACATGATCCTGGTATTTTTATTTCACTATTGTCTGTGAATCAAAATATGAACATAAATAACAGACAAATCAGGTGCCTTCTTTCCCCGAGGTCGCTCCCACTAGCATTAGCAACAGGTTTGATTGACAGCGTTGCTAAGCGACCACTCCCTGCTAAACCAGCGGGAATGGGCATTACCTTCAACAGCCTCGCTCCGGATTGGCTCTTTGGTTGCTATAATACTGGCGGTTGGAATTCCAAACATGGCCCCTATAACTGCTCTAGCCTTGATGAGCTTCATTTGGCTGGAGCCGAACGCTGTGGGTGACGTCACACTCACTTAGTCCACGTCTTTATACAGTCTACGATTCAGACCTGATTTAGTCCTGGATTACACCTGGTTTAGGCCTGGTTTAGCTCTGGTGCATTCCTCAGCTCGATCAGTCCTGATTCAGTCCTGGGTTTACTCCTGGTTTACTCCCGGTTACTCCCGGTTAGTCCTGGTTTTGTCCTGGTTTTGTCCTGGTTTAGTCCTGGTTTTGTCCTGGTTTTGTCCTGGTTTAGTCCTGGTTTTGTCCTGGTTTTGTCCTGGTTTAGTCCTGGTTTTGTCCTGGTTTTGTCCTGGTTTAGTCCTGGTTTTGTCCTGGTTTTGTCCTGGTTTAGTCCTGGTTTAGTCCTGGTGTAGACTTGACTTCCATGTGGTTTCCATGTGGCCCTGCTCATCCACACTTGTTGCTGCCAGCTCATGACCCGTGTGTGAAGCGTATGTTAGAACATGTGACCTGTCGCCATGGAGACGGGCCTAGTCTGACTGAAGCCCATCCTAACAGAGGCAGGGTTGAGTGCATAACCCAAAGTCTGAGCAGTTCTCAGTGTTGAAGGTATGGTTTAGGCACTGGTAAGACATTCAAGGACTTAATGAGACCTTAAATCACAACGGCCCCATACATCTGTTACCCTCTTGTGGCGGAAAGTGGTAGACATCACAGCAGTATAAGGAGGAGTTGAGTGTTTGCTGCATCAATGCAAAGTCTGGGTCACTCTGATGTTCACGTCCTGTTTGTTTGTGTCCTCAGCTCCCATGACCGACGAGACACGGAGACGCAGCTGCCTTCGCCTCAAGGTCTTTGTCAGACACGCAGGTAACACCAACACACACGCACACACGGGTAACACCAACACACACACACAGGTAACACTAACACACGTGCACACACTGGTAACATCAACACATATGCAGGTAACACTAACACACACACACGGGTAACACTAACACTACTTTGCAGGTAACATTAGCACACACACACGGGTAACAGTAACACACACTCAGGTAACACTAACACAGTGTTTATTGTGAAATGTCTGAAAACAGTATGGCCAATGATTCCGTATACCTTCCTATATATTTATAAAAGCAAAGTGAAATATTAATAAACCCACACAACGGTGCCAAAAGGTTAAATGGACAATAATTTAAACAGCATTTACATAAGAGTCCATTTATACATTTATACACACATTTATATAAGAGCCATTGTGAACACTTGAGACCCTGGATGCGAACACGTGAGCAGCATTAAAGCAGCATCATTTAAGTGAACCCTTTGTATTTCACATGTGGTACTTTTGCAGCTTTGCCTAAGACACTGTTCTGTTTCAGATAACTGTGTGCGCAGCTCGGGGTCAGTGCAGGAGGTGGAGAGTGACCAGAGCAACTACCTGGAGCCCCGAGGTCAGACCCTCTTTTATATGTCAGAAATTTAACATGTTTATTTGTTTATTTGATTTATCACGATTCACTTCACGACATTTGACAGACTGAAACACAAGCAGCTAAAATAAATCACTGCAATTTGCTAATTATGACCAATTTAATAAAATGTATTTATTTTATTTCACACTCATTTAAACATAAAAAACATTAAGAACAAGATTTTACATTTGTTAAAAAGAAACGAAAAGGATCATTTTGATAATTTCCAGCAAAAATATGAATCAGTTCCTTAAATTGAAAACTCTGATTTTATGAATAACTTTGGTTTGATCTTGATGTGAATTTCCTTGTGTCTCTCATTCCAGACGGCACCAGTCACGAGCCTCCCGAACCGTCTCGCCACGACTTCAACGCCGCCCGCCGAGTCTCCGCCCACTCGCTCATCATAATCTCCGCCCTCTTCCTGCTGGCCGCCATCTTGTCCTCATAGCGCCACCTTTAGCCTGGGAGAAGGACTGCCCCCACCCCTCCCCTTTTCCGGAGCACTTTTTTAAACACATGTCTCGGGGAACGCGAGGCAAAGTATAAGACTTCTACGGCGAAGCGAGAAAAAAAAAAAAAACATAACTTTTTTTGTAGCGATGGATGTGAACTGACCGGTCGCCATTTTGAGAACTTTTCGATATTAAACCACGCGCCACAATCACTCATTTTGTCCACTAAGAAGCACACTAATATCTTGGAAGTTTACAGACTTTTAATCACTTGTTTTTACATTTTAACTCGAAGAACTTTGAAGATTGGGACTGCGATGGAGGACTATTGGTGGACTGTACTCAGGGTCCAGTCGGGGGAAAAGCAGCAGCCACTTCTTTGTACAGAAACTAAAATGTTGTGTTGTTTTTTATTTATTGTGATGTGCCATTTTGGTTGTAGCCTCACACACATAGGAATGCAATAAGAACGTGACTGTTTCTGTCTTGTTACTGTTAGACTGTGTGGGAGTGGTTACGTTGACTGGTATTAGCTTGTTTTAGTGTTGGAGAAGTAAAGGTGGAAGTGCAGGGATAAACGTTTTATACTTGTAGTAGTATTGCAGTATTATCATAGTGCAATATTTGATTATGGAGAGTAACGATGATGATGTGTCAGGGTTAGGCAGGGTATCGAAAAGAGCGATATGGCTGTTAAGTACTGCGATATCGATATTAGCGATATTTTAATATATACACAATCATAATTTCTTACCTTGCTCAGTCCGGGTTTAGTCCTGGGTTAGTCCTGCGTTAGCCTCTGGTTCAGACGTGGTTTAGTACTGGAACTGCACCTGGTTGAGTCCCGGCTGAGTCCCGGCTGAGTCCCGGCTGAGTCCCGGCTGAACCTGTCTCAAACCTGCTTCAGTCCTGGTTTATTAAACATAGCTGAAACTAGGATAAAAATCAAGGCTAATATAGGACCTTGGTGTTATCGAGATATATTTCGTTTGTTGCAATATCGATTATCTGCCAGCCAATATCGCGATACCGATACTTGTCGTCTATAAGAGGCCTGTAATATGTAATGATTTGTTTGCATTCTAATGGTGTTGTTTTGTCAAAGGTGCACGATGTAACTCTTCTGCACGTCTCCATGGAGATGGATAAGTTTAATGCCATACTGTGGAGGATTCCAGACAAAGCATCTCCATGGAGACTGGAAGGTTAGGGCTGGGATCTCATTCCTGTGATGCGGTTCTGACACAAATTTTCTCTTGAGTGCGGCTCTATGCTCAAACTCACTTTTTCCCGCCCACATCTCCTATTGGTCGGCCTCAGCCCTGCTCTGAGTGAGTGACAGCTGGATGTAACCAATTGCAATGAAGTGTCAGAGGAAGCAGATGGTTAGCAGATAGTTACCTCTTCAAGGAAACTTTTACATAAATTGTGATCAAATTATTATTATTATTATTATTATTTTGACATATCACCCACCCTTAATTTAAGTGGCATCTCTCTACCAGAAAAGTTCCATAGTGCACCTTTAACTGCCCTGGTCTGCCCTGGGCTCATATATAGTGGACATTGAAATGGCCAGTCTCTGCGCCTACCTCCCCACAGTCTCCTCACACATGTTTAATACAATCACATTAATCGGAATAGACTTTGGCGTTGTTTTAACAGAAGAAGCTCGTTTATCAGGGAATGAGTATTGTGTTACTGTAACCAGACTCACTGACGTAGTTTGAGTATTGTTGATATGATGAAGACGAGACGTTTTGTTGATGTTTGACCATGGAGTTGGAGCACTGTCATAACACACTGTTGTACATAAAGTTTCTACTGTTCAGGGATGTGACCAGAACATGTGTGCGTGTGTGGTTCTTATAGGGGGTTGGGTTAGCAGCCAAAGTTACTCCTCACTTACCTTATGCATTCAGAGCATCCTCATTATTCACCACGATGAGTTTATAAGCACTTTTCACAATTTTCAGAGACCAAAGTGGAGTTTTGCCATCACAGTAATGCCAACAACTAGCATGCTAACTGCACATTTCCTGATTATTATTATGGGACAATAAAACCCATTCTGATTAGATGCAGATGGTACACACTGGACTTTATATATAAATACCTTCAACTCACTCAAAGTACTTCACATCAAGGAACCACTCACCCATTCATACACCAGTGTACACAGACACTGGGGGCAAGGTGTGTTAAGTGTCTTGCCCAAGGACACAACAACAGCATTCATCTGACGATGTCTATGTCGAGAGCGGGATTCGAACCACCAACCTTCAGATCAGTGGACAAACGCTCAACCAACTGAGCTACTGTCGCCCCAGGTACATGAAAAAAATCAAGTACAGGGCCTTTAAAGAGGGGGTATTATGCAAAATCAACTTTTTGGAAAATTCTACCATGTTATAATGTCATTCCCTCATCAAAAACATGCCTGAAGAGGTTTTAGATGTCGTCCTAGCATGTTTGAGTAATTTAGCGATCTCTCCCGGGCCCTATTCAAACCCTCCTTAGGGTTAACTGTAAGATTCTGTACAAAGCTCCGCCCACAAGCCTACGTCACCCATGCTCCCACATGGCAATTCTCCATAAATATACAAAAACATGATACAAAACTATACACAGCAACTTGACAAACCTGATGTGATGTGCAGTAGTTTCATTAGTGGGAATGCAGCTGATGTGCTGTGATAGTGCTCTGAAGGGGGAGGGACTATTGACTCAGGGCGTCAAAAATGAAAGTGAAACTTATAAAACATGTTAATATGTTGTTTGCGGCAAATTTAGCATTTTCAAAACAATAAAAGGAAACATGGTGACATAACCGACCCAGCCGATATGGAGATTAAGCAGCTGCTTAGAGCCTCAAGGCCACCAGAGGGCCCCCAAGAGCCCATACATTTATATTGTTATATTGTAGTTTTTTTGGAAACTAAACGGCACTCGGTGTGTATAGCAGTCTAAATGTCCCTCTAAAAATTATTAGATGTGTTTTATTTCCTGTAGCTAGATATGTGATGCCTATATTTATTTTTGAGTCGGGCAGTGGTGTGGACAGCTACGTGTTTACACCGGTGTGAAGGACCCCCTCCCCTCCAGGTGCACTCTGGGTGGCTGAGACAGCACAGGTATCCATTTGAATGAGTGTTTTACAGACTAAAAGTCTAAGTTAGTGAAGTTAAGTTTATCTAAAGTACGGGACAAAGCATGAAGAGCCCAGAGGAAGATCGTTTTGGGGAAAGAGGGACTTTTCACAGAGGACTCAAAATATGTCCCACTTTACACCATTGGACCTGGAGGATAAAACAGTGAAATTGGACGTGTATAATTCTGCAGACAGGACACACATCAGAGGACAGCAGGTGAGTCCGTTTATTACTTTGGCTGTTTTTGGTTGTGTTTGATCCTTTTGTGATCTGTGAGATGATGTGAGTGTAGCTAAAGCAGGTTATTGCCCCTGTGTCAGATTAACGTTGATTATGACAGAAACTTCTCTTTGTTACATCTGATGGACAAAAGAACGATCTGTGAACGACTCCTGAATGTGTTGTGAATGCTCATTAATATGCGCATTTACGCAAAAATCTCTGCTAATTTTCTATGTAAATTTATGCCACGTAACTCAACTCTGCATCCAAAGCCTGACAATAAACATCAGAATAATGTGATCCTAAAATCCTCTTTTTGTGTCTGTTCTCTGAAGTGATCACATTTTGTGCATTATTTAAATTCAGTCCAAATGATCTGATGATTATAAATCTGATGTTATGTCCAGACTCTTATGCGACTCTTACTTGGATCACTACTTTGTACTTCTTGAGTATTATGAGTTTGAAGTAAATGTACTCTCGCTTAAGTACATCTTTTGGCTCCTCTATCCAACTCTGCATTTTATGACATAAAGAATTGATAAATGTAAGCCCACTTTAGCAGTGGTCGAACATAACTAAATAAAAGTAGTAAAGTACTGTACTTAAGTAAAAATTGTAGGTATCTGTACTTTACTTTACTTTACTTTATCAAAATCACTACATTTGAAGCTTTATTAGATCAACAAAATCTGCACAAAATACTTTTACTTTTTACTTTTTTTATACATATTTTTAAACAGGTACTTTAATACTTTTGCTTAGTACATTTTTTTATGTGATACTTGAGTTTTTTGGGGGTTTTTTGCTCCGGTATATGTACTTTTACTTAAGTAACAAAGTACTGAGTACTTCTTACACTACTGCACTTTAGTCAACTGGAACACATTAAAATGCACCAGAAAAATTTCTCTGGGGGAGAACCCCCAGACCCCCCCTTCCTCACATGTTTTTATACTATTAAACTTGTGGCTATTGCTGTTGTGAGCCTCTAGAGTTGTTTTTACAACAGGTTGAGACGATGTCTTAATTTCGTCAAATATGAATACGTGGCAAATTTAGCTTAGGGCCCTCTAAAGGATAGGGCTGGCCCTGCATGGTGATCTAAATATGTTATGTGTTAGCAGTTAATACCCCATAGAAGTAAAATACCCCCTCTTTAATACCCCATAAAAGTAAATACCCCCTCTTTAATACCCCATAGAAGTAAAATCCCCCCTCTTTAAGTTATATTTGAATGTCAATTATATAGGGTAATAAAATGTACTTAATGCAATTAAATAAGTACCTTTATTTCAAAACAATATTACTCAAGTACAAAGTAGTTCAAAACATTACTCAAGTAAAAAACTACTACTACTGAACTACTAGAGTTACTGTCAGTGTGGAAACGAAATCATATCTGAAGGAGCAGAGCCAGTCGACATAAAGCTCAGGTCACTTTAGACTTACTCACAGTGGGAAGAGGAACCACAACTTTTACTCGAGTAAGAATACTGTTATACTGTATAATACATTACTCAAGCAGGAGTCTGAAAAGTAGTTAGTAACTGTAAATGTAAATATACTACCCCCTTCCACAACTTAAATACCGGTTACCTGCATCCAGTCTGAGGTTCTCATTTTTACAGTAGAAACAGTAAAAGTCGTTTGAATATAGTTTTGCTGTGCCTGCTCTGTGCTGTGGTAAATGGGTGATAGGCCAGTGCACCCAAAGGAGACTGGCGTTGTGGAGTTTTGCATCCTCTCTTTACAACTCTTGGACTCGTCAGGACAACACTTACTTTCCCAAACAACTGGCCCCCCTGACGTCTGTGCTTGGGTCTGCACACGTCACACTTCCTCATGTGTGTCCCCGCCCACACTGGCGAGACCATTATCAGGCTCTGAGGAAGTCCGCCCCTCTCCCTCTCTCTGCTCAGTAACAACTTCCTGTTCTTAAATGCACTCTCTCTCCCCCCCCATCATCCTGCAGCGTTATCTAGAGCCCTTCCTCTGCTTTGTCTTCACCGCAGCAGCAGAACCAGCAGCCTCTTCAGGTTCTCCAGCTCCTCCTCTTCACCACCACCATGTATTCTATCAAAACTATTTGCCTTAAATCAGCCTTTACATAAAGCTGTCTAATGCGTTTATCTCACATTCAAAGTTACCAGTCACCAGCTTGTCTCCTTCTCTTGCCTGTCGCCATGGAAATGTTGTTCCTTTGGCAATAATATTCCACAGTAAAGGCATAAAACTTATTTCTATGGAGAATGGTTTTAACTTAGTATTTCCATGGAGCCATACAGGTGACATGTCTCCACTTCAAATCTGAAACCATTCCAAGTGGCTTTACTGACGGGTTTGTGTGGACTCCATCACATACAGTTTTAATTGCATTAGCATTGCATTATGGGAGATACAGTCGTACTCTGCTAAGGCAACTACTGAATACTAATGTCCACATCTGCCTCGCTTGTGTGACCTGGATGTGCGTTGTCTGACCAGTTCAGACACACAAACAGCAGAACAAATGGTACATGGTAAACACGTTTTTATACAGCGCTTTTTCCACCTTCAAGTCACTCAAAGCACTTTACATCAAGGAACCACTCACACATTCACACACACATTAATTGCCCAAGGACACAACGGCAGTATTCATCTGTGGGTCGTGGATCTGACCACTCAACCAATGATGTTTGGCAGGTATTATCTGTGGGTCGTGGATCTGACCACTCAACCAATGATGTTTATGGCCAAAATCACACACGCAGAACCCGGGGGGCAAGGCGGTTTAAGTGTCTTGCCCAAGGACACAACGACACAACTGTGGGAGCTGGAATCACCGGCAACCTTCGGATCAATGGGCAAACGCTCTACCACCTGACATACTGTCGCCCACTTGTAATGAAACGAAGGGCTGAGTGAAAGTGAAACGAAGGGCTGAGTGAAAGCGTGTATCTAAAGGTTTAAAGCAGAGGCTGTAGTCTGCATGTGTGGTATATCCCCATAATCCAGTAAAGAAACAAAGGTCAAACAGTTTCAGTGGAACATTGTCCAGATGACTCCCTCTGAAACCTCTTTTCACTCTGTTTGACCTTTCCTTATCTGTAATTTAATTTTAAAAAGTCTGCTTTGCCTCGTTGTATTGATCCTTAAAGCCCGTTACAGCGCACATATGGTGAGAGATGTTCCTGAGAAGCGTGCCTGCTGCCATCGGGATGAGCAGGAGCGGCAGGAGGTTCAGGCAGACTTCATGACAGCCGCATGAATCAGGGAAATGAACAAAGCCACAAATGCTGTTCATGACAACAAGTGTCATGATGATAAAGAGTGATTCAATTATTGTATTCAGAGTAACTAAACAAGCTAACTGTAAAGTACATATAACATATGGTATTCACGTTGTTCTAATTTTTCTGTGGTTGGATAGTGGTACCTGATGTCAATATTT
>JACM01068819.1:0-11590 GCA_000787095.1 Periophthalmodon schlosseri
ACCTTGGTATACAATCTATTAAAAGGTCAATAATCCACATCATAATATCACATAAAGGTGACGTACTGTCTGAATTCATGTTAGCTGCTCCTTTACTGTATATAAACCAGTTTAGCCGTTGCCACAGCAACCCCGGTCCCCTCTGGCCCCGCTCCCTGCTGTCTCCAGTCATTGCTCTCACGAATCTTTTTGAGACAAACTCGGTGCAACAAATGTCTCAAAACTTGTGAAAGTGTAATTTTCAGACTTGTATGTATAAAATTACAAAGTTGTAAGCATAAAAAATGAAATTTAAGTGTAAAACAAAATTTGTAAATGTAAAAAAATAAAATAAAATTATTTGTCAGTGAACAAATCAACATTTACGTGTTCAAACTTTTTGGAACAATTGTACCTTCATACAACAGCACCTAAACTGTATGATTTGTATTTTGTACCACACCAAACATCAGAGTAAAGGTGTCCCAGAGTAAGCAGCCAGTTTACAGCAGTCTCCTTTAATAATGGAGGACATTGATCCAGACTGGTCCACTGAGCGGCTTTTCCAGTGCCAGTGGTTTGTTTACAGCCACAGCTCCCAGTCCTCACAACACGCAGCTCTTAATATTTAATAAACTCTTTTTCCACTGTGGACTCCACCAGGTCTCCTCCTCTCTCACCTCCTCTCAGAACAGGCATCAGGCATAAAGATCAGGAACAGAAGCTCAGAAAAGATTGCTTTTAATCAACAATCACAAAACCCACTCCACAGCCCAGATTCATGGATTCTACAGTGTGATGATGTCATACTCCCAGATGAGGTGCAAGAGGCAGTTTTTCTTATGGATGACCCCGTCACTGTAAATTATACCCTGTTTAATTTTAAAACGGGAATGAAAGGACTTTTGCCGATCTAAACCAGGACTAAACCAGATCAATAACAGGACTATAAAAGGACTAAGTCCGGCTTGGTCCTGGTTTAAACTGGGTTAAGATCAAGTTGGACTAAACCAGAACCAAGCCCAAGACTAAACCTGTTTTAAACCCAGTTTAAACCAGCACCAAGCCAGACTAAGCCAGGACTAAACCTGGCCTTGGGCCCAAACCAGGACTTAAACTAAGCCAGGTTTAAACCTAAACCTGGTCTAAAGCAGGACTAATAGTTCTCTGTAGTCACTGTGGAGCTGCACCTGCTTCCCTTTCTCTCATTCACACTGACCTTTGGCTGCTGGGGGATTACCCCAGGGGTTATTGCACCCCATACTGAAGCAGGCTCAAGAGCACAGCGGCAGACCCAGCTCCATCCCAGGCCGATCCCCATTCCAGCCCGATCCTGGTCCCCCATCCCGGTCCCCAATCCCGGTCCCCAATCCCGGTCCCCAATCCCGGTTCCCCATCCCAGTCCCCCTTTCTGTCTGCCCTTGCCCTGCTCCTGTGCGCCCCTGCCTGTGTATGTCCTGTATGATGTTCGCTCTGCTGTTGTTTGTTCTTGTTTGTCGTTCTAATTAGAAGTTCTTGTTATCTGTGGTTTCAGGGTCTGTGGTATTGTTTTTGTGTTTAATGTTAAATGTGATTTTAATGTTGCTGTGGCTATAATCTGACATATTTACATATGATACACATGTTCATTAATATGTACTGCGCCTTTGCCTAAAAACATACATTTAGCTGTAGAAGCACAAGCAGAACTAAACTGTCCCTTCCTGCTGTGTGCAGAAGGAGTGAGTCCTGTTCTTAGATGTGTGTCTGTCTCTCTGAGAGATAATCCTGAGTGTGAGGGTGACAGATTGTATTGTATTTGACATGTGAGACCAGGGGCCTGGTTATAGGGCAGGCTCCATCAACTGGGCTAACTGGATTTGTGTCCGAACCAAAAGCCAAACGAATCAGGTTTAAGATGAGAGCACAGGCCACTGACCTTATGTCTGCAGCTGGACAGCAAAAGTCAGTGGTGTTAAGCTGGATATAGTTAATGAGAAATGGCGTGTGTCCAGTCTGAGTCTGACTGAATAAGACAGAGGTTTTGGTGAAGCTGAAAGATGTGGCCTGCCAGATGAACTGTTTGCTCTGAAAACACAGTGATGGAGTTGCGTTGTAATCACTGCACATTCTGGAGACGTTGTTTATCATGTTACTTACTGCTATGAAATCAATATCCAATCTCTGTCTTGCAGTTGTGCCCATAAAAAAGTTGAGGTACCAGATTTTCAAACTGCAAAGCAGTCCAGTTTGAGTTCTGATGTAGCCGTGGTTTGGCCCTGCTTTAGTTCTGGTTTAGTCATGGTCTAGACCAGGTTTAGTTCTGGATTTAGTCCCTAGTTCCAAACTCTCACAAGCCCCCCTTTTCAAGTAGTTACTAAGCTTGAATCATTCTTAATGAAGTATTTGTTCATTCTGCACTAATTAAGGTGTAATTATTATGTTGTACCAATTAAGTAAATGTGTGTAAGATCTATTTCAGATATAATATCATTTGCCATATTTTTATGATTATTGTTACCGATCGTTTTGCATCCAGAGATGCTGATATTTTTGGGACAATATGCATGGGTGACTTTAGTAGTTTTACCTAAATTATGTAATTTAAATGTACTAGTTTTACCACAAACTGGACAAGAGAGCAGGGTAGTCATGTTTTATGCTGTGTCCTCTTTGTAGTGTTCAAATAAAGGATTATGCATATTCTTTTAGGCATCTGGTCGGCCAAACAAAATAACAGCCTCTGCTGGAGATTTAATGCTGACAGCTGATACGCTCAAAAGTCTATGTCTATCTCTAATTATTGTGTAAACATATTGCCACTTCTTTAACGTCACTATTCTTCTATTTCCTAAAAATGGTAAAGTAAGGAAGTAATTTATTGAACAAAGATGTAAAGGGTAAACCAAACAAAAGAGGTCTAAAATATTTAAACAGAAGGTACCTTTTTAAACACGAGCAACAAAGAGAAAGTTTAACTAAGACACAAATTTTACAATAACATAACAAAATCTTGACAAATAAACACAGAGTCAATACTGACAGTCGAGTGTCTCAAAACGAATCAATACTGCCAGTCGAGTGTCTCAAAATGAAATAACTTTCACATTAGTGACGTAACAAAAGAGACACATACAAAATGACATACTGGCCACACAGGCCAGCAGCCCCGAGCAGGTGAGCTGCATCTCATTAAATAGAGGAGGGGGCTGCAGGTGAGCCACAGGATTGGCCAGGTGGGAAAATGGTCCTCCAATCCGCAGTGAGGGCTCACACAGCCAGGATTACATGGGGAAAGGGGGGAAGATTCAAACACACACTAAACAGAACAGGCAAATATTAACAAATGAGAAGAGCTTAAGGTCTAGGCCCGTCACATCCATTTAAACTTGTCTGTTTAAAAATACTCCCTGGGTACTGTCTTATTCACTGTACAGTATTGTGATGAAGATGAAGTTGTTGTGATGTGGTTGTGAGGAAGTTTTTTGTTTTGATGGTGCAGTTGTGAGGATGAGTGGTAGTAGTGAAAGTGGGAATTTTAGTTGTTGTGATAAGGTTGTCCTCATCTTGTTGTGATGAGGATGTGGTGAGGTTGTTGTTGTGGTTACGTTCACTCTGTGAGTGGTGTGCAGACTTCCTTGGCTCATTCATTTTTAATTTCACCTGCTGTGCTTTGTATTTGTTTCGGAGCACTAGACCAACACAGCCCAATCTGCATAACAGAGTGAAAATATAAAAAGAGCAGGACTCAACTATTTCTGATTAACATTAACCAGTACTAGATATGTAACATTACACTTTTAAGTTAGTATATCTATACATTGGTCACCATATAGATTACGTTTTTTGCCCCTGATGCCCCCCCATTACTCTAATTATCAGCATCTCAAGGTGGTGTGTGTTTGTGTTCCAGGAGTTATATTCATAGAATCAAAACTGGCTAAAACATTTTAAAGCACATGTGCATCAGGGTCTGGATGACTTTTATTCACTCCCACAGGAAATTCTACAGCGCTATACATGTTTATTATGATGTATATTATGATGGCGATATTGAACAAATCAGTATTAGTATTGTTATTATTGTTGTATTCCTAACCAGTAGTAGCTTAAAACATTCACAGCTAAGGCAGTCTGACCAATCCCAGCTCCACATCTGTGCATCCCCAGGCGCCGCACTCTGACTGTTTGCCCAAGACGCTGAAGAATGGTTGAAATGTTGTGGAAGAATTACCCCACTGGGATCAATAACCTTAGCCTTAATCTAGTATTAACCAATGTGATGAAAGAAAGTGAAAGATTCCTGTTTTTGTGATGTGTGGAGGTTCCTGGTGGTGGGCATTGCCATGGAGATGCTGTCAGCTGGTTGTTTCCATGGAAACGCTGTTATTGTAAGTTATTGTGGTCTTTAGTGAGGTTCAGAGCAGTGGTTTTCATCTTGGCTGGCCTACAAACCAACTCTTTATCTTTTTGAATACACTATACACATGTCCCTGACCATGTTCCTGAAGCATAACCCTGCTGTGCTGGGTGTCTGCAGGCTTCTCCCAGTCCTCACTATGACCGATGGGGATTATGACTACCTGATCAAGCTCTTGGCGCTGGGTGACTCCGGCGTGGGCAAGACCACCTTCCTGTACCGATACACAGACAACAAGTTCAACCCCAAGTTCATCACCACAGTGGGCATCGACTTCAGGGAAAAGAGAGTGGTGAGTGCACTCTAGTGGTACTGCAGTGATTCTGGATATGAGTGTAGTAGGTCTGCAGTCGACTAAAGACGTGTCCTGCAATCAGTTAGTTGACTAAAAAGCTCTCAAAACTTTTCAGTACGTATGATCTAGTACAAGGCTCAAGACTAACGATTTGAGTTGGGGGCTCAGTGCGCCCATGATTTTCATTTGGGTGCACCAGAACATGATTTGGGTGCACCAAAACTGTATTTAAGCCAGCATAATATATTGTCCTTAAAATGTTTCAACAATAAGGGCTAAATAAATAACTTGGTTAATTACATTTACCCAGATATACAATTCATATTCTATACTACACTTATTAAACTCTATACTACACACTTATTAAAGAAAAAAAATAGACTAAAGGAAATAATATTTCAGTCGTGACTAGTGTTATCTATTAAATGTTGTTTGTTTTATCAAATAACATTAAGAATTTACCTTTTCTTTAAGTTAAAACAGAATGAGTTAGAAGACTATAAGTTTACTTAATAAAAAGCTATTATATAAATATAGGCTTCAAAAACTAGTCAGAGTGAGAGGTCTGTGCTTTGAAGGATCTTAACAGTTCACTATAATAATTGCAGAGTGACTATTCAATTTCGATAGTTTAATTTTCTTTTTGACCCTGCGCAACAACAGCGTCATTTAAGTAACTAAACACAGTGTGAAGGATCTACAGGTTTGATGTAGCTCTCAAAAGGTAAACACAGTGTTTAATTCACAAAAAGATGAAAAAAGTCAAACTTGAGTTCTGCGGTGCATTTAGCTCCGTGCACCAGAGTGTGACCAGAGCGTTAGCCTCAGCTCAGCTCCGACTGGCTTTAACAGTCGGTCAGAGGCAAGAGTGAATTAATGCTTTTTTGTTTAGTTGTCAATTAAAACAATCATTTAAATATGTTCTATACTATTTCATCTGCATTTATAATGAGGGGAGAGGACAAAGGAGAAGGGATGTGATGAGGATCTGTCAGACACACCGGTGCATCCAAGGACATTTTTTTGGCGCACCGGGCACCTTCGCCCAAAATGGTCACACTCTGGAGCCCTGATCTTATATCTGTCTCACCAAAACTGCACTCACAAGACACTTACATCTGCACCGGAGTTCATACAAAAACAACTATTTAAACTGAAAAGTACTAGGAAACAAGTAGGGATAGGCCGATATGGATTTTTTTTTTTTTTTTTTTTTTTTTTTTTTTTTTTTTGGCCATAACAATTTGTGTTTTTTTTTTTTTTAGCCGATACCGATACTGGGCTTTTAAATTTGTAGGCCTTGCTATGGATTTTATCTTCTATTAATTTGTGATTGTTACTTTAACTTTTCACTTTTGTAAAAATACTAACAAAATGTATTTTACTGGGATATAAAATCATATAATGCTCTTCTATTTTAATTTTGACCCATTAGTCTGTTCAAAAAGGGCACTCAGAGACTAGGACAGCGCAAAATATATCAGTATTGAATATTGTCCGATACCGATATCGAATAATCTATGCCGATATCAGCCAATAATGATACTGGAACTAATATATTGCCCATCCCTAGAAACAAGTGCATTTATTTAAAAGGATTAAACTCATGATTCATTTCGGTCTTCAGCTAACTCACTCCATGCATTCTCCTTTCAAAAGCTCTCAAAACTATTAACTATAAGGGGTATTTTATGTCTGTCTTACAGCTAACTGTAAGGAGGGTTCGAATAGGACCCGGGAGAGATCGCCAAAATACTCAAACATGCATGGATAACATCTAAAACCTCTTCAGGCGCGTTTTTGATGAGGGAACAACATTATAACGTGGTACAAAGCTCTAAAAAGTCAATTTTGTGCAATACCCCCTCTTTAAATTCGAAAACTGTTCTGAAATGTGAGATATTTTGAAACTCAAGTGTAAAATTGCAGTTTAACTTTTCAGAGATACTTCAACAGGGCACAATAGTCATTAGCCTGTCACTTGTTTAAATGCACAAATCTGTTCACCTATTAGTTACAACTAAGGCAGCAGCTCTTTCTGGTCAGATTGTGTTAAGATAAGGCTCAGATTAAAGTCTAACTTCAGTAGGCTTAACAGAGCTTCAGAACGAGCAGAGCCTTCAGCTAGTACACCCTCAGGGAATGTTGATGATATCAGCTGCAAAGTATCAGTAAGTCTCAGAATGTTTTGTCCGACTCTCACTGATCAATATATCACACTTCAAAGGTCTATGGTTATGGCCCCCATTCTAACAAACGATGTTCAGGTTTAGCATGCAACTTGGCAGATATTTGCACTTTCTAGCGTATCTGCTATCAACCTTGAATCTCCGACACAGGCTGATATTCTGTTTGGCCAACGAGCTGCCTAGAGGACACATAAAGCTTTATTTGAACATTTGCAAAGAGATAACAACACAAACTGTGACTACACTGCTCTCTCATAGGTTTATTATTAAAAAGGCCTGTGGGTGAGTTTGTAGTAAATTTAAAATACAGAATTTGGGGAAAATAATCTAAATTTGCCCTATATCTCTGTCCCAAAATATCGGCAGATCTTGCCGGGCTAACAATCCACATCGGCCATGAAAAAAAACATATCTGTCGATTTCTAATGTGTAAACTTATTTTGGGGGAAAAGAGGTTTGCCTTTAATGAAAATCCCTGTACTGTGTTCAGGTCTACACCGCGTCCAACCCCAACGGGACCACCACAGGGAAAACCTTTAAAGTGCACCTCCAGCTCTGGGACACGGCGGGACAGGAGAGGTGAGACAGACGCACACTGCCCCATCTGTGGAGCAAAAGTCTGTTCACACGCACAATCACAATCACATACACAATCACAGCCACAATCTTTTGGAACCATCTGTTGTGATGTTGTCACACACACACATTTCAAACTATTTCCTATTTTGATGATAGGAAATAGACTTGATACTCAATACCGATTTTGATACCACAATGATAAAGAAAAAAAAGACTACTTTCTTTATCAGAACCAGTACAAGACCACATGGTAGCATAAAGTTCGAGATCATTCTTAAACTGTTCAGGGAGGTCAAATTTTGGCCCTTTTGTCATTTTTGGAATATCAGTACTTATTTGAAGAAGTATCTGGTTTCGATACCAGTTTTAGTATCGATTTAATATCTGATTTTCAATACGTTGGACAACCCTAGTCTGTTGTGGTCATGTCAAGAGCATTCATGAGCAAAACTGTGGGTGTATTGAAAGTGACATTTGTGGGTAAAGAACAGGATTTGTACGTGTGTGATCACGCATGACCAGAACCAGTAAAGCTAAACAGCTGTGCCTTTCAGATTCAGAGTTTCAACACGTTTTATATGGATGAAGGTGACAACATGTATTGGAGAGGTTAGGTTGAATTTGATCTCTGGTCTCATACAGACGTGCTACTGTAAACGCCAGTGTGGCCTGAAGGAAGCCACCCCCCTGCAGGTATCGAGTGAGCAGTGCAGGCGAAACAGCAGTTCAGAGTGTGTGTGTGAGAGTTCATTAGGGGTGTACTCAAAGTATCGATACGGCAATATATCGTTACAGACGCGCATTAATAAAGAGATGTGTATTGTGATACTTTTGATGATGTGATATCCATGTATTAGGACATGTATCGTATCAAGGTACAAGTATTGGGATACATATTGTTTCCTGAGACCTTCTAAGTGGATATGTATTGTCCCGTGCGGTACTTGACAATGCACAGCCCTAGTATTCATCAGTTTGTGGGGACTTTAATCTGTATACACACTCACTTCATGAGGACCTTTTGTTGTGTGGAAATCCCCATGAGGTCATTTCTTCAAAGTAGGTCAACAGCATAGTTTAAAGTTAGGATATGGGTTAATTTAGGTTTAGGTACATAGTGCCCCTTTAACCTAAACCCTAAAGATTAGGGTTTAGGTTAAAGGGGCACTATGTAACTTTTCTGGTGGCGGGAGCGCACCATCTGTTCGTAGAGGAGATGTTACTACTTTGCCTGGAATATTCCACAGTGTGGCATTAGTCCCATCTATCATGCATTCATTCAGTTACACATTGCTCAAAATACCTTGACAGAGCACACATTCTTGCTGTGAGTGGGCTCTTCTTCACAGATCTGACCTGCTTGTTTATTGCCATACTGTGGCACATTCTAGGCAAATCAGTAACATGGAGACAAGCATGGCAAAGCCTCAACCAGAAACAGTGGCATTATGCACAGTTCATATTAGACAAGAAGTCTTCAGGATCAATCTTGAGGAAATATGTATAATTCATATGTGTGTGTTTGACCACATCACCAACAGAGTATCCATGTGGCCAGTGAGCATGTGTCTCTTGTGCAGGTTCCGAAGCCTGACCACTGCCTTCTTCAGAGACGCCATGGGCTTCCTGCTCATGTTCGACCTCACCAGCCAGCAGAGCTTCCTCAATGTCCGCAACTGGATGAGTATGTTCCCCACAACCTTACCTCATGCAACCACAGACAAAAAATCCACTACTGTGAACTCCAGCTATTCATAGGTTGGGCCCTTTGCTGTGATGACGTGTCATGACAGACATAAATGGGCAGAAACCACACACTGCCATGATCAACTGGAAGTCAATGGACCTGCTTTTATGAATCTATTCTATGGAGGGTCCACCACTTGCTTGTCTCCATTGAGATGCTATCACTTTGTTAGAATATTCTACCGAGAAGTGACCTAGTTTTAACCTTTGTTAAAAGCGCAGCAATATCACCTCATACTTATTTGGAAGATTCTACTGTTCTTTTTATTTTTGCAGGTTTTGGACTTTTTTATATTTTAAAGCTGCACTATGTAACTTTTATGGTGGTGGGTCTGCTATTTGCTTGTCTCCAAGGACATGTTTGCCTAGAATGTTCCACATGATGGCATTAAACTTCTGGCAGGCCCACAGGAGGACTTGTTTGATGGCTCGCTGTGTGTGTTGAGTGCTATGACTGGAAGCACTATGACTGTGACAGTGATGTGACTGTGCTCCTGTTTGCTGTTCCAGGTCAGCTGCAGGCCAATGCCTACTGTGAAAACCCGGACATTGTGTTGATAGGAAACAAAGCAGACCTGGCAGATCAGAGGGAGGTCCAGGAGAAACAGGCTAAGGAGCTCGCTGATAAGTATGGGTAGGTCATCTGCTCAAACTGCTCACTCTGCTGTGTTCACTCTGCTGTGTTCACTCTGCTGTGTTCACTCTGCTGTGTTCACTCTGCTGTGTTCACTCTGCTCTGTTCACTCTGCTGTGTTCACTCTGCTGTGTTCACTCTGCTGTGTTCACTCTGCTGTGTTCACTCTGCTGTGTTCACTCTGCTGTGTTCACTCTGCTGTGTTCACTCTGCTGTGTTCACTCTGCTGTGTTCACTCTGCTGTGTTCACTCTGCTGTGTTCACTCTGCTGTGTTCACTCTGCTGTGTTCACTCTGCTGTGTTCACTCTGCTGTGTTCACTCTGCTGTGACCCTGTGGTGTCATATCTATGTAATCCCTCAGTCGTCCAGGTAGGTTCCATATAGATCCATGGGCGTATACTAGTCTATGTGGTCTTATAAATGTTCTACTTGATACTTTTGACAACCCTACTCTGCTCACTCTGCTCTCTAGAACTCATGACTTTCTGCAACAAAAATTGGCCTTATGTATCAATGTTATGTAATGGTACCAAATCATAAAGCAACCATTTTATAAATGCATCCCATTTATAGATTTACTTGCATAAATTCTGGGATTTTGAGCATCCTGATGATGACATGACATTTTAAAGGTTCTGTGGCACAAAGTAAACTAGCTTTGTCCCTTCCAGCATCCCATACTTCGAGACGAGTGCTGCTACCGGGGTGGAGGTGGACAAGGCGGTCATCACACTGCTGGACCTGGTCATGAAGAGGATGGAGCAGTGCGTGGACAAACCTCCGGCCGAACCAGCCAATGGTACGGGAGCGGCCAAGCTCGGCGCCCCACAGACCAATGAGAAGAAGTGTGCATGTTAGACAGCGTCAGGAAGCGACCAATCAGCTGCTCCTCACCCCACCCTAGCCGCCTACTTTTCGTTTAGCCTTGGTGCATGTTTGTTTGTCTTTTGTCATAAGGCAGTCCCCAGACATGATTTCATTTTTACAACTAGTGCGTTAAAGGTCCAATTAAATATGAAGTATTGGGTGACATCACAACTTTCTAATTAGCCAATTGTTTAACATTGAACTGGTGGACAGATATAAATTCAATAGTAGATTTGATCTAGTCTAAACTGTAAAAATGCAGATTGACCTGGTTTATGATTAGTCTTTGTTTTTATGGGGCCTATCCACATGACACAACAACTGCGCCAAACCTCACACTAGTTTTAAAACTGGTAGCATTATTTCAACACCAATATTTGTCTGCCGTTTTATTTTGAATATGCCAAAAGTGTGTGCCTCTTCAACAAATAGGGTTCAACATTAGAGCATTTTAAGTTTGGACGTTTCTTTAAAAACGGTGAGTCTCCCATACAGTTATATTGTCCCCTGCTTTCCACATGAAATTATGACATAAATTGTGTTTACAACCTTAGCTTTTAAAACAATTTTGGACTGAATGAATTTAAAAGCACTTCCTCGATTACCACCAGCCTGAATATGCAAGATTACTCCAAACATAAAACAACACTAAAGTAAAAGTATCACAAAGAAAGTAATTAAGTATTGAAGTACCACAGATTTTGAGAACTACTTCAGAGTCAAATGTAGTGATTGTAATACAGAATTGTGCTAATGCTGGGACTGAGTTCAAGACCATAAACATGCTAAAAAAATAACATGTTGGCTACAAACGTCTTTGCTATTTTAGTAAGTGTTAAACCATGAGCCAAAATACTTGTACTTTTCAGAACCATTCAAAAATGTAGTGAAGTAAAAAGTA
>KN476476.1:0-33622 GCA_000787095.1 Periophthalmodon schlosseri
CATGCATACTTCTTGATTAAAGGCATTACTGAATGATAAAAATGCAGAAAGGTTAAGTCAGCACTGAATAGCCCTATATTCTAGTTAATACATTTCCTACGCTGGCTTAATGAACCACACAAGCCTCTCTAGTTTTTCATCAGATGGGGCAGGCGAAGCCAGTGCTAGTGGTGGGTATGAAGCGGAAATATGAAGGGAGAGGAATGGAGGGGGATGCCCGAGTCAAGCAGGTGATGAAGTCGTCCCTACCTGGAGCTGTTCAATCTCATTAAAACCAAATTGGTATATACCAATAAATCCAGGGCATCTGCGGAATCTGGAATTATGAGATGCAAGTCCCCTCACATTATTACTAAATTATCCAAAATGGAAAGAAAAGTAATAAATATTGTAATGAGATATATTGGAGCAATTGCAGAGTTGGTCACAGCAGTGGTCTATTATTGCCAAAACAAACATCTCCAGGGATCCAGAATAATTACACAGGACTGAAGAGGCCATTAAGCTTCATCAAACAGTGGAGAAAAGATAAGACTTTAATGAAATAATGTGAAGAAGACTGTCTCAAGTTGATTTGTAAGGGCATTATTATAGAGACCAGGTTGTACAAATTTCCACTGGTCAGTTCATTGAAAAAAATGCATCAAAATGTATAAACTCTACCTTATCAAATAATAACAATATACATATTTCTGGTTAGTTCTTTAGTGGCTGTGAAGTTTTGATTTCTAAAATGGAATGTACATTGTCATAGATTATTCTGACAATGACAACAAAAACATTTCCCGCTATAAAACCTATATGCCATTGTTGAACGTTTATTCTAGTTACCCTCTGCCCTTTAGCAGAGGGTAACTAAAATACAACCCATGCACACATGGGTTGTACTTGAACGGACATGTATGTGGCTGTCTTATGTATATCCTAATGACTTTGATTGATTCCAGTCTGATGTTTAACTTTGAGTTGGGAAACACTACGTATCCCAGATGCCCCAAGGGCTCCTGGGAGAGGCTGAGGCAGACAAAGGCAGAGACAAGAGACAGGGAGGCGTATGTGTTGTTTGTGTGTGCTTGTGGCACAGTCCCCTTGAGGCTTCGCTGTAATGCTATCATCAGTGTGGTGTCAGGGATTTGTACTTGTCACACACACAATCACACTCAGCACTACTAGTGACTCTGGGAAATCACTGCTTATAGGAGTCTGCCCAGTGTCTAGTGTGTGAGAGAGTGAGGCAGAGAAATGTGAACAAGTGGGAGGAATATACGTCTGTTTTGTCCCGAGGGGACGTGTGTGAATACTGCAGCTTGTGTGTTGATATGTGGATCTATGTTGCATTCTTTTATCCACCAGCCTTAGGCTCTTGTGTGTTTTTGTCGTCAAACTTGCTGTATCTACATTGACTGTGTCAAATTCCCTGTAGTGACACCTGTGTTCCCCTGTGCATTAATACACACACTCCTGATCAAATGTATATTTGCAGTCATCCACAGCTGGGACTACCACCCTGTCTTGTCCAGTTTGACTGTGTGCCAGTGCCAGGATTAGTGTATACTTCAAACAAAAGTTATTCTTCAGACTAAAGGCCAAGCTAAGTTTAATTATTAGTTTAAATGATAGGGAGACCAGAAATTAGTCTTCTTTAAGTACAGTTGCTAAAGCAACATTACTGTGGTTATTATGAAGTAAATTCTACTGGATTGTGTGTGTCTGTCAATCTCATGTGCAAGTATATTAAAAATAGAAAGATATACTTCTATACTATACTATATAGTCACTGGACTACTAATACCACAGTGCACTGCATATTATTCTTCTTTCATTAGAATGCATGTTTTGTGAAATCATCATTGTCTGTAATATTTTAATTATTAGTGAAGATGGGGCTTATGTGGTGAGAAGTTGTTTAGAGTTGTCTTTTGCACAAAACCAGAGTGTTGTGGAGCTTCTTTCTGTGTTGTACCACAGACAGCGGCCCGGGCCCATCTGGTCCTCCTTCAGTCTGGTTTACTGGAGAAGTATTGCCAATACAAATAGCTTTGCTTGATATTTGTTTGCATAAATTGTTGTGAAAAGCATCACCAAGAGTTTTTTGAGTGGATTATGAAGGGGAAGTTTAGGGCAGCCAAGCGTGGTGAAATAATCCTGTGTTAGATTTGTTCATCTTTAAAAGTGGAGAAAATGTTTTGGATTTTCCCTTGGTTTTGGCAGGAGGTTTGGACAGTGAAGTTTCGTGGCTTGTGTGATTGTCTTTGTATATTTGTGCATGGGCACACGTGTGTGACATGTGGTTGTACTATAATGGAGAATGCCGGGATGTTCTCTCTTTATTTTAGCATAGTGGTGTCAGTTTGGATAACATCACCACTCGCTTTAACACAAGCAAAAGTTCAACTGAAGGCTCAGAGGCCCATCTCGATAGAAAGGAAATGTTTCTGATCCAAAAGCCTTTGTGCAGACACTTTGATATTTATTAAGGTCAAGGTATGACCAAAAGGAAGGTGAACCTATGTACTAGCTGGAATTAGGCTTTTAATACATAGCTGAAAACAAAGTGAAAACATATCTCCAATTTCATGAAGGCGATTTGCAGTTATTCTTCTAATGCTGAAAATCCACTATAAGCAACTTTGATATCGCACAGTATGACAGCAGCAGTTTAGCGATTCATTTTTGTTCAGGGACAGTAGTTTGTCTCTAACGATTTTGTCACAAACACATCACAGATCACATGTGGTTATGTCAAGAATCCTGGTAAACTCCAAATAGGATGAAAATTCCTATTCAAACAATGACATTTAAGTAGCTCTGTTCCACATTTGCTGCCTAGCCAGTGGAGGTCTTTTCATGGTACTTCCAACTAGATCCAGATGCTTTCACTTTAGTCTTTGTCCTCAGATTCTCTGTGCTATCAGTGTGGGGGAACACTAATGGACATTTTTGCCCATAGACATAGATGTATATCCATGTTCAAGTGATGAGTAGATTTTTATTTTCAAAAGAAAGTATTGTTAGATTAAGAAGTTACAGACTTATGTAATTTATAGACAAAGACAAAGTTGTACAATTAATATACAACACATATTTACACAGTTCAAGAAATTAGAATATGTCAAGTTAAATCTATTCACCTAAAGAGGTCTAAGTTAAAATGTATTAATTTAATTTTTTTTTCTTCTTCTTTCATTTGAAACAATTCTGGTTCTGCTTATAGCTCTTAATTTTATTAAACATTTATGTGTCCATGATATCAATTTTCTTTTTTGATACTGTACATACTTATGTACTCACCACTGCACCAGTAAACCCTAACAGCCAGAATCAAAAGTTCAAAGGAAAATATCCTACTTTAAACTTTAAAGCAGATGTTACATGATCACTTACATCCAAAGCAGTTCTGGTGAAATCATACTCTCCTAACTGTCTCACTGCCTAAAGTAAACATGCCCCCACATGCTAACTGCCTGAACCCTGATCTTGCCCTTTCAGCATCACATTTCTCCAAAATACGCTTTGTTTGATACTGGTCTTTTTAGGGCTAATTTCTGATTTGCTGATTGTCAAGGCTACTTTAGACAATCTCACAAGACGGCATGAGGTCTCAGTAGCGGCCAACATCCTTGAGTGAGATGGACACTCTGGTTAAAGTTGTAGTCATTTAATTTGAAATATGTTTGGAATCAGAGAACAGCCCTGAATACTTCCTAGTAGCATTCAAGTGATGTGTTTACATGGCCAGTAGGCAGGACAAAATGCCCCTCTATCTGATGGGAATTTAAAGCATGTATTCCAAGCACAACACATTACAGTGCTAACCGTATGAGTTGTTGCATTATTTTGGATAAGTAAAAGGGTAAAATGATACCCTGTAACGAGAGAAGATGATATAGTAAAGCAGTCATGGCAGTTGTGACAGTAGGCAGTAGGATGTAACATACTTGACCTTTGACAGAGGCAGAGGTAGTTTAATGGAAGAGGGATGCCTCTGTGAGGTCTCCTATCTGCTCCACAGGCCTTCCAGGACGCTCTACTCTATATGACCTCACTATATGACCTCAAGCCTCCTCATCATAAGTCACAGACTGCTACATCAAACACTTTTTTCTATACATAGCCTCCTTTTCAGTAAACTTGGGAGTCAGTTATAGGCACATATTAATATAATATTGCCCTACAAGCCTCTTAAAGCACCGCACTGTCATTATTCATTCTTCCTCCTCACATGATGGCAGACAGCAACTTCTGTAGTCATAGCTGCCTTGGGGTAGAGTGAAGGAGGCAAGACTACCAATCTGCGCTTTGGGCTGAATTCACACTGACAACCTTTCTGATAGAATTAGAATCTACTTTATGATCAACAGTGGCAAAAATTGCAATCCCTTATGTGTTTTTGGGGAAAAGTTAATCCAACACTATTTGGTAACAATATTTCCTGATTTAAGATTTTTTATATATATTTTTATGTGTAAACATAGAGGGGCTGAAAGTCCATCAAAACACAGCATGAAGATCCACACATATTAAATGGAGAAATGGAAAAAGAAAGAAAGAAAAAAAAAACCTTCACTAGTTCATTTTATGATCCTTTTCCACAGAATAAAGAACACAGAATAAAGGTGTTTAATGTCAGTTAAAAGGGATATGTGAAAAAAGTTAGGCAGGAGTATGATTTGCTATTTTCACTTAGTCTTCTTATACACAGTATACTGGGTTATATCTTTCCGCCCTCACCTTTTGTTGTCTTATGTTTTGTGCCATTTTATGAGTGAGTTCACTTCCATTCATGCACACACCATAAAATTTAGCCCAAAAGAATAGCCAATCATTTTTGGTTCCTCTGAGTATTCCAACTAAGTAGTGTCTCCATTTGGTGCACTGGCTGCTCTTGGTCATTAGGGACAGTAGAGACTGGGCAGTGAAGCTGAATGGTTGTAGCCCCCAGTCTACCCCCCAGGCTGTGTGTGTACTTGCTGGGCGCTTGTCACTTCACACACATTGACATGTGATGTTGTATGTCTCCCTGCTTATCCACAGGACTTCCACTTCCTATAGTCCCACCTCTGTTGGAGTGTAGCACCCCTGTTGAAATGTCGTCACCCGGTTTTGCAAGTCTTCCTTTAGGAAACGGAGATCCATGTTCCAACCACAAGCTGATAAAACCAGCCCGATAAGTCCTGAGCCAAGCACTACTTCGCAACATGACATAAAACAGATGCCCTCTTGACCCACATCTCCATGGGAACAGGAAAAAAAAAAGTGAATTTATAACCTGTAATTACAGAAAAATACTAAAATCACAAAAAAAAACAACTTTATGATAAATGGCCTTATCTCTCATACATTGTTGGAGAAAGAGCTAATATTTAATTAAATAATATCAAGAATATTTTGCAATTATCTTTTTAAAAAAAACTTGATAGTATTTATTGTCAATTCCTCTTGGGAGGAAAGGGAATCGAGAAGAGATAGTTCTGTTCACGGTGGAGCACTCATGCTACTGTGGTGCTTGTGTTTACTGTTGGCCATAAAGATTGATCGCAGATTAAGTAGGAGGAGCACTCACTCTGCGACCAAGATTCCAAAATATCAGACATGCCTGATATCAATTGCAGCTTGTCTTTGGTCACACAATGGTTATAAGTTTGATCTTATGTAAGATCTGGTTCATTCGCTTAGTTGAGCAAAAGCCCTGATATGACTGTGGTAAACCTTTCTACCCAAAACCATTACTATTCAAAAACATGGGTGAGAAGGCTTGCGTTTTTGCATTCCCAGTGTGTCTCACTTAGTGCACTGATGTGCACAGATCGGGTGGGTTAGGCTGTGGGATGAAGCACTTACATATCCACAAACTCACTTCCTCTGGGGAGATAGGAAAGCCTCTGCTTTCTGTCAGGGTGTCCTCGGCTGCACACCCCCTCGAGACCCCTCTGTTGGTGGGAATCTGGACTGCTCACTCGACGGCCTGCCCCTTCCTTGTAGATAAACCAGCAAACAAGACCTCAATGAGAAGATAGAGGTGGTTTTGTTTTCTTGGCTACCCCTCTTCCCAATCTTCTCTCCTTGCTCTGCCCTGAAGTCGATCGTGTTAATTGGCTCACTCAGTCACCAGTGCATTGATTGTGGTCGCTAATAAAAGGGCTATTGATCTGCACTTTGTTTAACACTGGCCCATTGGGTGAGAGTTGCCCTCCAATACCATCAGGACAGCAACCTCTTCCTGTTTGCCAGTCTCTTGATGTCATAAATTAACTCAGTCGATTAAGGAGACTTTTTTAATCCCCACTGCTTAGGCTTCATTAGGATAAGGACATGTTGAGGTTGATGCTAAAAGGACAGATGTGGCCCCATTTGAGAGAAGAGCCAAGGAGTTTATGTTTTCTGGGAAACTAATTCTAAAGATTGTGTAATGAATAGTGTTGTACAGAATGTTTCCTAAGTAATTGTTTCAGTAAGTGTAAGGAACTGATTACTGGCAAAGCTCATCTTATTTCATCTCCAGTGCACCCACGGCTGAATTGCTTTTGTAACAGTAGTCAGCACAAATTTGAATGCAAAATATTTAGCTTCACTAATACATACACTACAAGGCCTACAGATAACAAAACACTGATCAATTCTACATGGCATAGCCTGGCAGTTTGTATGGCTTGCTTTGCTGCAGGATGGCTTGCATTGCTGTTGTGGGTTCAAACTCTTTCCTTGAAGATTCCTTCTTATGTTCTTGTAACAACCCTAAAACTCAGAGATATTTCAATTTTCAATTATATTTCTTGCACAACCATAAAATATCTATTTGGAGACAAAAATTGTGTTGGTTTTATTTTGTATATTTCAATTAATATAACTACTGAAACTGAACAATTTCTTCTATCTCAGCTACCAGGGGTGGTACTCTTCACACGCTCTTGACTCATGAGTGAGTCAAAGGCAGGTCTCCGGAGTAAGGTGATGAGAACGGGAAATGGGTTGTAAGTACCTCCGTGAGAGATTTAATTATCACCATTAAATATTCAATGATCAATAGAATTTGTTTTAGCCGATCAATAGGTGGCTGCGCCTGGGAAGGACAATGTGCATAAGTTACTATTTTGCTTTTCAAAGCGGCTTGTGTCACGTGGCCCCATTGGAAATCTATACCATTTTGTTCGGCTGTATTTCATATTTAGCTGCTTTATCCCCTTATCACTGACTGCTATTGATTTCTCTGCCTTTATTTACTGCCTGCAAACTGCCATAGGTTTAAAATGTCAAAATGTTTTTAGGGAATCCGATACTCCTCCATCTGCGTTACTGATCTCATATCTGGCTTTTTAACCCACTTCCTATTCCCCTGCCTCCGTTCTCTTTTCCCCTCTCCTAGCTCCTCAGTAGAGTTGGAAATTAAACCCTGTCATCTTCCCACCCACCTAACAGATCGGTGCTCACTCGGCTGTGAATCTACACATTATTCAAATAAATATCTGGAGGTGCCAAGGGAATACTTTGAGCCACATCAAAGGCACCCCCCCCCAACACGTCAGCGCTGCTTGTTCCTGCTCCAGTCCTATTTTGTTTACTTGCACCAGCTTTAATGGCTTGTTTTTTTCTCTCCATCACCGATCACACGTTCACAGAGGCAACATTTAGCCAAGTTCAAGTGCAGTTGTTGCTAGGTTGCACCTGGGCTGTGTTTTGAATGCAAATTCCTTTTAGCAATTATTGTTTCACTGTATTGTATGTTTTTGGGGGCATTTTAATAATAACCCATAATCTTAATGTTGTAATAACTTATAGCATATTGTGCATTTGTGAATGAAGATTCATATTGGCAACTATTAAATTCTTGTTTCCATTAGACTGTGACATAGTATGTATGGATGGCAAGGAGTACCAGTTATCCAGCTTGGCATGAATGCTTACAATAATTAAACCAGACTAAAGGCATTGTAACTTCCTGTATCATACCTCTTGATGAAGCGCCATTTGTTTCAATGGCAGTTTCAACCCTGTTGCATTTACATGATGTATTTTAGTCAAATGCTGGTGGTTAACTCTGCAGTCCTGCTTCACCAGTTAACAAGTGTATATATCAGAGTAGTTTCATGAAGCACAGCTCAGAGGTCAGGGAGTTAACCTTTTGGCTGCATGAAGCATCATCAGTGCCATGAGGATACATGGGCTCAGTACGGACGCACAGCTGGGCCTAGACAAATGTGGACCGGCCCTGGGAGGATGTCTGCATGGGTCTGCGCATCTGTACGATCTGCTGCCCCTCTCTATACAGCAGAGGACAGGAGAGTGATGGACTGGTACACCCAATAGATTTTGTAGAGGCCGATGAAAGTTAACCTAACGCCAGATTGATATGTGTAGCACCCTGAATTGAGTTCTTCCCATTATCAATCTGGAATGGTTCCCATCGATATCCTTTGGGAAGAGGAAGAACTGTCAGTGGAGTTTTATCACAGCAGCCAATTCTAGCATCATACCTATAGTTCCTTGAGCTTAGTTACCTTATTAGCAACTATTAATAAAAATGTCTCTGTTGGAAAATACATGCTTTCTGCTCTGCACCAAAAGTTGTGTGGCCTCAAATGGATCAGCTGGAAGTTGTATAAGATGGATTCTTACTAGCCTGAAAATTCAAACCTTGCGACAATCCAGCTTGCAGGGCAAGGTTAGTGGTTTTGTATTTTATTGTTGTGTGTGAAATTTTTAATAACATAAGAAAGCACAGTAATAGTATGTCTATACAAAGAAGTGTACAAATTTAAACCCCAGATGACTAATCAACCTTTCATGTGAGACTAACTTATAGGGCTACAACTAACATTGATTTTAGTAGTTGACTTGTCTGGGATTAATTATTCGATTATTTCACTTGTCGAACAATTATGTCTATTGTACAGATTTTTACGATATAATTATTTTTACAGTTGACTAGTTACAATGTTCAGATTAATCATAGCTGTACTAACTTCACCGTAGATCAAATGTGGCCCTGCAATCTGATGTTTACCCACAAAGTCAAACGATAGTATTTCATATCAACTGAACAATCACACAACAAATTTGTGAGCACATAACTTACAGCCTATTTGATAGAACATAACATTGAACAGTTTTAATACTTTCTTGCATAAGTGAGGGTACTGCATATGATGATTCGTATTCAGTCCTCCTGAAGACAGTTTGATTATACATACTGACACACATTACTCAACGTCAGACTAGGACACTTCAACTGGTTTGTTTAAATTGCTCCCAGCTGTATCCTCAATCTTGATGGAAATCAATATAGCTTTTACTGTCACACTGAAGGGGTGGGGAACGTGTATTGACGTTCAGATGTCATTTCAGGAGGATTCAGGGGGGCTTGTCCCCTTCGCAGCTAGGACACACCGCAATAGATCAGCCCAAGTTGTCTCTGAGCCTTTACATGAAGTAGCTCATGACAAGACAGAGGATAGGAGAGTAATCTTTATTCTTCTGCATTTGAGGCACTACTGCTATGAGAATGTCTTTTTTTTTTTTTTTTTTTTTTTTTTTTTTAAAGACAGTGATATACGTCAAATTCAGGAGTGATGCATAGTCATTTTGGCACAAATGGATGCTACCATGCTCTGCAGGTATCATCAGCAAGGTCCAGCAGCATGGCACTTTATTGTGGTGACTGGGCATCAGGAATCAGCTGAACAGTTTTTTTTTTTTATTATTATGTTATTTTAGATCTATAATGAGAAATGAATGTCCAAAACATTAAATGATCCATGGGCATCCTATTAGATAGCAGACAAAAGCCTAATATAGTAAACATTTGAACTTGTACACTATACTGTGTTGAGTGTGGAGGGGTGAATATGCCTTTGTTAAAAATTGTTGTCTACAACTTAGTTAAGACTTTTGATTATTTACAAATGATTTACAATATTTCTGTCAATCCCCAAGCGTTCACTGCTGTCTATCTGGAGTTTTCTGCCTCCTCCCAACAAATGCACCAGCCCTAGAGTCACATTTCAGTCCTGGCTGCTACTTAAAGGCCCATAATCGGCCTCGGAGAACGGCTTCTGCGTTAGCGGTCTGAACGGAAGCAAATGATTCGCTTTAAGGACTCCTGCTGCTGTGGGACTGCGGGCTAGTGGCGGGGGGCCCACCCACACACACACACACACACACACACCGACACACACAGAGCACAAAACATCATTATTTATTTAGTCTGTTAAGTATTTAAAGTGAAATGTGTCCAAAGGGAAATGGCAAGGTTGATGAATATACTGTAAAAAAGTGTACAAAGTAAAAGTGCACCGTATTCTCCCATTTGTAAAGACACTGATACAATATGTGAGACGTCTGCCGTTGCATATGTGATGTAAAATGTATGTGTTCCAGGCTTCGAGACAATGTATAGGAAACCATATCTCTAGATTACTTCTAAATAAGTAGTAATAAAAGTAGGCCTAAGTAGTACATGAAATATATACATTGTTCACGTAAAATTGGTAAATATTGAAGACCACTTCATGCCACTAACTCTAAAGCGATAATCCCTGTAAATCCATTTCTCTATAAGTCATCCTAAATAAAACTTGAGCGGCAGTAACTAAATAGCATAAACACAAACATGTACATAGTTCATATCTATAATATGTCATAGATGTATTAACCTTCTGGTGGAGGGTTTGCCACATGATGGTCTCCAAGGAGATGTTATTGCTTTGCAGAGAATGTTCCATAGCATGGCATTAAACTTATCAAGCTCCCTGGAGACAAGCAGGTGATACCAGGTGACCCAGAATGCACAGTATTTTATGGCAGAACGGTACGGCTGTAACTGAGTAAATGCAAGATGGATAATGCAGACAAGCATGAGTGAAGTTACATAGCGCATGTTTAATGAGTAAACTTTCTATAATAAAGGGGAACATGGGGTACAGTATGTACAATATAACAGTAAGTATTATAGTTTTACTTTTGATCTGGTAAAAAAAAAAAAAAAAAAAAAACATAGATAAGGCTAGGTTCTCATGGTACAACGATTGTCTGACCTGAGTAAAAATGCCAAGAGATATATGTTTTCTGAGTTTGTGTTGAATAAGCATTAATAAGTAATCACTGCATGTTGACCCTACAGTATGTGCTTTGGATAGCAGCGTTTGCCCCCAGTAATGACACCTGCACAGCACTGGCCACTAAAGTTTACCCCTGGGAGTCTGTGCCTGGTCATGTCTGCGTTTCATCTGAAATACACTGGACAAATAGACACTGTAATGCTCCTGTGATGAGGACTTCAAATATGAGATCACATAGTCGGAATATATCAAGGTTTTTTGTGTATGTGAAAAATAAAAAAAAAAACAATAAATTAAACTGATAAAATAAAATAAAACATTTGCTTGTCTGAAGTCACATAATTTGTTCCCATTTCTGCAGTACAAGTTTGATGTAGGTCAATACAGCATGTTCCAGTGTTTACATTCTTTTAACAATTAGGAAAGTGGCATGTGTTGTTTTGGAGTTTTGATTTTCTTATTTGTTTGTTATTCATTTCTTATCTTATGGTCACATATAAATAGCTTGATTGTACATTTCAGTTGTCACAAGCTAGTCAAATGCTTATGCAAGACTTATGACAGTTGCAGTAAAAATGACCTGTTGTGGTGTATGTAAAACGTAATGATGTTGTAATCACAAAATGAAAAGTGGTAAAAGAGGAAACTGAACAGAGAGAATGGTTAATGAAGTGGGTACCTCCAGGCCTGAATAAATTCTCTGGTTGGCCGATCCCCCAGGATGCTTGCCTCCCAGGGAGATTAATGACCGCTCGGCCATGGTATAATGAAGTAGTTTGCCTTGGCAATGGGCTTGTGAATTCATCAGTGTCCACAAGTGGGCTGGCTGAACACAACATCTTTATAAATCCTGCTTATGCTCCTCTCCTGCTGCTGCAACTGCTGATTTATGGTCACACTACACCCAAACGCTTTGGCCTCTCTCACCAGACCATGCCCTCATGGCCCACCATCGCTTTCTCCCTCAAATCCAGGTCACTGCATTGATGGGGAGGAAATAGGAGGCTAATCAGATAATGGGAGATAAAAACGCTCCAGCACTGGTTCAACTCTCCAGTATCTGCTCTTCAACCTCCTTCTGTCCCCCATTCTGTGCTGTTTGCGCACACACACACACACACACACACAGGGCATAGGAGGTGTGGACCAAATGACCATTCAAGTCAACTGAAGGTGCCAAACAAAACTACTCACTGAATGGAAGTACATGACAGTGCATCGATAAAGTAAAGAGCATTTTCAGATTCTGTTTGTAATAGAGCCCTTTTGATTTGTTAATGTTTGGGATCTGCACAAGTTTTTTTATGGACTTACTGCAGGTTGAAGATGTGGTCCTACATGAAGGGTGAGGAAAATAATTATTTAACTGAATTTATAGTTTGGTTGTTAATAGCTACAATACTAAAAGCAGATAAAATGACAGAAAATGTGTCCAAGCTTTCACAACAGGGCTGAGAATGTGCCATATTATTACCACTGGAAAACCAGCGAGCTCTGCTGTGCTCATAAAGCCTGGGTGATAACTGACTCTCCATATGGAATAGTGACAATGAAATTACAGCACTACAATAATGCATTTATATGCAGTCATACTGAGATTAAACTGCATTCAATTGAGCTTTCTGCTAATGTTCTCATTGAGATGTCCATTTGTGACTGCTCTTTTCTAAAGCATCCGGCTGTCACAGCCTTCATAACCTAAAGGTTATTCATGAGTGCAATAAACCTAAATTGCATAATCAGAAGTTATGAAAAAGCAGTGTTGGATCTAAGTATTTGGTTTGCTAAGAGCAATTGCCATCCTGCACCATACGTACGTGATAATTGCCAAGTGCCTCTTTTCTTTTCCATTCATTCTGCTGCAGAAGGCTTATTGTAATCTACACTGTCTTATTTTTTCCTGGAGAGGCACGGATGAGTGGAGTAATTGTACAGTTGACATCGGCTTAGACAACATCATCCCCTTAGTCCCCAGCTAATCCTACATAGTGATAACAATAATGGGCAAAAAGACAAGTTTTTCCTTTCTAAAGATAGCGGAGTTTCATTTGTAATTAGCTACAGAGGTCAAAGACTTGATCCGTCAGTTGAAGGTTATCTTATTTTTCTATTTTTTTCTCTTTCTTCTGTCATGCTGATGCATATTTTGACCTTGCAGTGGAGCGTTAATTGTGTGCGTATTCTAAAATGTGTTGAGATTCCCCCTCGATTTCTTGACACTCGTGTCTATGTGAATGCGTGTGTGTTTGTGCATTGTAATTTATTTAGGCAAGGGGGGTGCTGTGACCCTGTAACCCCCCCTTACCCCATCTGCCTCAGACCAAGACAGCTCTGTATGTCCTCTTGGGGCTTCTGAAAAAGCAGTTGCCCTCTTTGCCCATGTGTATTTGCTTGCCTCCTTTTTGCCTGTATATGTGCTCGTATTGATCCCCCCTCCTCTCCTCATAATGAAGTGGAACTACATCTCCATTACGGGCCGCCTCACCATTGGCTGGAGGTAATATGAAATTAGCCAGCGTGCCGTGAGTCTGTCAGTATTGATTTCACTACCTAGATTACTTGTTACAAAAGAATAGAGCTGTCTGAGGCATAATTGAACAAGTTAACTCCGTGTCTCATAAAATGTAAGGCCTATATTGATTGTAACAGGGAGCGCTTGTGATATGCAGAGCGAACCTAAAGTCTATGGGTGTTAACCGTGGAGAGGTGCTGATGCCAGAGATTCTGCCAGTGTCACCCTGACGTGTTGATCAAGGCGTTTTCTTGCTGAGTTGCAGGATGTGTAAATAGCAAAGGAGTTGTGTTCTATAGCTTTGTGTTAGAACATAGTTGTACTTCCCTTTTGTCATTTAATTTTCATCAGCATTTTTTCTCAGTGTGGTTTACAATGCCAAAGAATTTGAAAATTGAAAGATGTTTGGTTTGCCCTGGGTTTGTGCAATGTTTTCATTTTGAAGTAATAAGTAAAGGTCTACTGTGTTGTAATTATGGTGCATTTTGGAGTATAGAATGTTAAAGTGTATTATGGTAAACTTTTAGAAATGAAAATAATTTTAACTTTGATGACAAATGTTTTACTTTCAATCCAAGTCATGGGCCCAGTACAAAAGTGTACCAGTAATTCTCTTTTTTCAGAAGTTGTAAGTTTTGTTGAGGCCCATTATTCAGAAGTATTAATATTTAAAACAAATTAACTTGAAGTACATTTGAGATTTCTGATTTTGAGAACGTCTTCCACTTCCTACAACCAAAGTGTTCATTTACATTTTTAGCCGCCTGCGCTCTTTTGCCTTCTCATCCATAATGAGATTTTAACTAGTTAGCCCCACTGCTCTAAATTTAGTCTCTGCTTCTTCATGAGTCATGTATAATAATTGGAGGGCATATATTACATGCTTAGCTTAGATAATTGGAACAAGTGTCCCGCAGTCTGCACTTCTATAAATACATTATGTGCTTTATTTGGTGCCTGTCTATTGAGCTGTCCATTGAAGCTTATCTGAGCAGATGCGGGCCAAGTGAGATGATTTGACGTGTAACTGCTGTTGTTGTCCCGGAGACAGACACGAAAGGTGCACTGTTCCCCGACTGACAGGGTGAGAGGTTAATCAAATGCACTTCCATAGACACATTTCCTGCACTCCAGCGCTGAGTGATAAGTAGCTAAGCAACGAAGCCTGTAATTACAATCTTACAGAAACCGGGCCGATCTGTATATAAATCTCACCATCCAATTACAAGATGTAATAATTCTGCACTCAGGCTGGTAATGAGGTCTAATACTGGCGCATGTGATAATCCCCTCTGGATGCGGGCTTGATCAGATGTTGGCTTTGTAATTAGACTGGCAGAAAATCATTATTTCTTGTTCAGAAAAAAATGAGGTTGCTGGGAAGTTAATTTTCAGCCCATTCTCTGAAGCGTAGACACAAATTTAACGATTTAATCATGATTGTTAGCTATTTTGCAATCAATTTGTAATGATTGTGTCACAACAGAGGCTTTCACGGAGAAGAGCCTTAAAGATTGAGAGTGTCATTGATATGGCACGGCCTCTTTCAATAGATCTATACAGAGTAATGCTGATACTGTGATGGCTGTGCTCCTGGGGATTTACAGAGGAGCAGCAGTAAATTAGAATATCACTGAATAGTAAAACAGTATGTTATTCATTTCAGATTACAATTTTCAGCACATATAGTTCATTCTGATATAATTATAATGTAAGAATATTTTATTTAATTGTGTAAGTTACAGACATTTAGGTTTTCTTTATGTGCAAGGCAATTAGCACAATTTCAATAACCTAAATTCTGAATCTATGATGTGTATGTCACTGAAGTGAACTATATCTTGCTTAATCATTGTAAATCATCATTTACTTAATCATTTGAAAATATGTGACTTTTGTGCGTATTCAAGGCATTAAATCTAAGAAGTAAAACTATCGTCTCAACATTTATAGCAAATAAACAATGTATTATACAAAAAATGCACACACACACACACACAATGCAAGCCCATGCCTGTACAGAGTATGCATTCAAATTGGTTAGGTTAAATTCAGATTTCGCAGTAAAATGTTCCAGGCCTACTTTGTCTTTATAGGTTTTGCTATGGCTTTGGCAGATGATGCCGAGGTGGTGCGTTCTCTGCTTCCACTGTTGTGCAGTAGATTTAGATTAAGTCCACAGGGCCTGCTCTTGGCTCATCTCTGCACTAATCTCCAGGCAATTGCAGCTGAATACTTTATTGATAGAGAATTGACTCCTCTCTTCTGAGTTGATTTCTATAATTGATACCGTTTGAAGCGGGTCCCAGTAGGCACCCTGTTCAAAAGCCTCTGCCCTTTTAATCAATTATATTAAAGTTGAAAGTTTAAAAGTGTGGATTGCATTGCATCAATTCTATTTCTCTCTCACTGCCTTTTGAAGAAAAGGTCATCTTTGCTTATTTAACGTATTATTGGTAAAATTTTGAATGCAAAATAAAATTAATGGCACAGTTATTTTTCCATTGTTTATTGGTCTTAAGGCCTGACTATCCCATTGTTTTTAGGACATATGGCAGTCGTGTAACTTTTTGGTGGAAATTCATGGTGAGATTAGAAGATTGTTTTGTTTTTTTTAAATGACATACATTTAGGCGTGATTGCACAGGGAAAGCTTTACACACAGATTTGTGTAAAGGCTCCCATGCCAATATCAAGGTAAAAGTGAAAAAGGGCACAATGCTTCTTTCAATCTTCAGACAAACCATTCTCATTTAAAGGAGCACAACCTGACAGAAGGTCATCAGGTCATCACTCTAGGATGGCTCTAGAAAGTGATCAAGCAAAGGTGGAACAGTCGAATATTACCAACTGATTGGGTGACAACAGTTTTTTTTTTTTAAATTCAGTCGCAGGAAAAGCTCAAACATCTTTCTCATCAACAAACAACATGCTTCCCTCTGCACATTTTTCAAAAAACAGATTTAAAAAAAAAAAAAAAATGCCTATTTACATCTCTTGGGGTCGCCATGTTTGTTTTGGTTTGTTTGGAGCTTTGCTTTTGGCCTCCACTCAAACCACAAATCTGCCCTGATTGTTTTGGTCATCTAGTGTCTCGACCAAAAACGCAACAGCAGGAAAGGTTCAAGATGGATTCTAGTGGGAACTCACAAATGTTGCTGGACTTCCTCCGTAATGGGTATGTCAATTCCTAAGATAGAATAAAAAGTGTACTTGCAGACATTGTAAAACATAATTTCTAATGTTTCAGTTAAACTATCCTTATATCTTCTGTTTGTATATAAAAAAAAAGATACATTTTGCCTTCAATTGTCCAGTGTGACCCAAGCCTTGGGCAGTTCTTTTGGCTCATCTTTATCCCACATATCCAAACACACTTGTCCAATTTCCACCTTTGGCCAGCTGAAGGTTCCCTTGAGAGTGTGGGCTGGAGCTGTGTGCCACTGGGCCTGTAGAGCTGTGTGTTAAAGAGAGAGAAAGGAGGAGGAGGAGGGGAGGGACTGTACCACCCCTGCCCACTCGCAGTCTCCCAGCACTTACTCCCCACCTGCTCAATACCTCAAAGAGCTTTCAAGTGCTCTTGAAAGAGAAAACAGGGCAGACGGAAGAAATCAGAGGCTGTGCTCTTCCAGGCACTCAGTAGCCTGCTGCAGCCGCGCTGCACTCCCAGGGCACCACTCTATAACTCCCTCTCTGTACTTTGGCTCTTATTTATTCTCTTTTCTGTGGGCTTTCATATTTCGCTCAGGTCTCAATGTTTTGGACCTTGTTTGGAATCACTTATAAACAAGCTACATCGTTTATCAAATAAAACTAATACAACTAGACCACTGTTTGTGTTTATTGGAATGTCCAGATTCTATCATTATATTACTATAAAACAATGGCTCATGATTAACTGTTATGAACTGTCCGTGTTCTTATACACATTTTAATACATCCATATTTATATTGACACAACATTCATGGATCAAGTATCCAGTGACTTTTTGGCATCTCTTTTGGCATTTCTGTGTGCTAGAGATTGTGTTAGACACACCATGACAGTGGCCACCTAATCACCTAATGAAAATAGCATAAAAGAAACAGTAGGCTATGTTCATCACAAAATAAATAGCAAAAACTGTTATCAACTTTTTGCATAAACTTGGGAGGAGAAATGCCTTCTTAATGAGTGCCTGATTGAGTTTATGTGATGTTCCTTGAACTATTTACATTACACAGTAATCATAACTCTGCTATGTAATCCCATGTAGTTATTGTGGTCAACCCAATTAGAGAAAGTTTGTGGAAATGTGTTTACTCTTTAAGATCCAAGTCAGAAATGCATTTACTCAAACTACTTGATGTCACTGAATAGTTTACAGATTCTTGCGGTCTGAATCTTTGGGTCTGTGTGTACCCGAAGAAAGAAGAAGACGATGAGCTTTCTATAGAGTTTTTGTATTCCTTCTTTCAACCTGTAGTGAGTGAAGCAGCCATCCAGCCGTGAAGCCATCGGAGAGGTGGAGGAGTGGGTACATTGAAGGTCATTGTGAGCGCAGACAAAAACACTTCCATACAGTCAGTACAGACAACTTTACCTCCATTAGCCGTAGCTGTGTGTAGCGCGTGAGATACTTCAGGGATTCGGTGGCATATGCCGTAGCCCCTGGCAGCATCACGACAGAGCACTTACCGGAGAGATGGCGGGCCGGGGCCCGGTGAGGGGCCACCCAGAGGCAGTGTCCCGAGGCATTGCCAATGGGTGGGGATGGACACATGACATGATTGGCCCTTCAGTTTTTTAGCAGCTACTCCCTACATTACCCTTAAAATAGAGCCTTTTTGTTAAGCCCACACTAACCACTTTTAGTACAAACTAAAATTCTGTTGTCAATTTTATTAAAACACATTTAATTTACAGCTAAACATGATCATGATTTGTCTGAGAACAACTGTTTGTGCATTCCAGTTATTCTGGGATGCACAAACAGTTATTTTCAGATGTGTTGTTTTGTGCAAGAAATCAGATGTTCGATGAACTGTGCCAGTCATAGTCTGAATTAATGGGGACAATAAATTGCCTGTTCATATACAGTATCCACTCAAATTATGAGTTTGGAGCTTGTATGAAAGGGAGAAGCCAGATACAACTTAAAATAATAATTATATTATAATTATTATTATTTGTGTTCTGTTTGGAAAGTAGTTTGTTTCAATTAATAATTTTTACTGAAGAAATGAAATGATGTTTAATGATAATGTATGCTTATGTTTTTGCTGGTACATTGCAAATATTATAAGATTGGGTATTTTGTATGTATTAATTTCATACTTAAGTGTGTCCTGAATGTTTTTTTCTCTGTACTCTGTAGAGAAGACATCAAGTGTGCCAGATGTAGTTGAATCTTCTAAGGCAGCATTGTGAGTGTGTCTTCATTAGGACCCAGTTAGTGCAGTTTCACCTGACTGACTGACAGTGATGAGCTTCCATTAGGTTTCAGCACAGCTCTCTCTGGGCGGCCTATTTACTGTATGGCTCTTTGCTTCTCCGTCCTGTTCTGTCTGACCAGGCGGGCCCCAGGAGCCCCCTTAACCCACGCTGTTGAGAACCCAGTCAATCAGACGCAATGATGTTAAACTCCTCTCCACTGAATACCCTTCACAGCACATCACAGACGGGCCTATGGCAGCTTGTTAGAGCTTTATCCCAACTAAGTTCAATCTCAATCACACCTCTCTTCTATTGTGTAATGATAACTTTGAAAGAATGATCTGGATATAAAGAATGTATAAATAACACAGATATTACATCTCTAGACTCCCTAATGCATATAGCGATTCCCTGACAAGTTGTCCTCACATGCCAGCCAGAGCCCTGAGGTCCGCCGATCAGCTGCCTCCCTCCAGGCTTGTGAGCAGAGGGGATAGGGCATTCTCTGTTGCAGCTTCCAAACTCTGTAAAGGTCTCCCACTCCACATTAGAGCTCCACATTCTCCTGAACACTTTAAAACTATACTAAAGAGTTACTATAAAGATTCATTATGTAACTTTTCTGGAGGAGGGTTCGCCATTACAACAATCAGACAGTTGTAATACCCGCATAGCCTAGATCCAGCCTTCTGAAACATGCAACTATTTCAAAAGCAGCTGTTGCCTTCATACATAGTTGTATTGTCTCACCTGTTCTTGTGGTGCATAGGGCATTTGGCAGATCACAGAGTATCAACTTTAATGTTTTGTTTACATTCTGAAAGGCAGCCCTTCTGTTGTTTTATAAGGTCTCCGATGAACAAACCCACATTCAAGAATAGCAGAAATCACTAAGAACTGTTGGGAAGAATGTTGATCTCCTGACACACTTTGCTCCCGTTTGCCAGAGGGAGGTGTGTGGAGGCTGTGGGATGTTGCCTTATGCATTTCTGTGCTAAGATGTTTGGTGTGCTAGGGGCTTTAGGCTAGTGCCACTTGGAATAACATTGCACGGATATTTC
This sequence comes from Periophthalmodon schlosseri, assembly GCA_000787095.1. NCBI lineage: Eukaryota > Metazoa > Chordata > Actinopteri > Gobiiformes > Gobiidae > Periophthalmodon > Periophthalmodon schlosseri. The sequence goes on from KN476476.1 coordinate 20,044, forward strand.
ATGCAGTGTTGCTAGCCTCTGAGTGCCCATCAAGACACAGAAGTCAATAAGGCCCATCACCTTTTATCAGGTGCCTGGGATGATGGACCATTGGAGAGAACTAGAGCATGCCTTCATCTGGCAGGTGATAAAGAGGCAGCAGAATCTCACCTTTATATGTTTCAACAATCCAACCAAAAGTAGCATCAAAGAGCTTCAGAATATGAACTTCTATGCAGCTTTTTCATAGTTGAACTCAGATGGGTAAAGTTCTTGTTCCAATTTTGGAGACATGTGTAACTCTGTGTTGGGTTACGATGTGATGTCAATGTACTATTCAAGTTTATATAACACAATATTTTTACCAGTCACTTTTGACCAATAACTCTATGATTATGATAAGAATTGTGTAAAAGTACATTCTGGTCCTAGCACAATATCTCCAGAAGGATGTCCAGGTGTTGAAATGTGGCTGTCCACTCCTCCTGACAGAGCCCTAGATGCACTGAATGATGGCACAAATGTAGTTAACATTTCCTTTCAAGGCCTACAATGTATAACTTAAATTAGGGCACATCTAAATATAAATGTTTAGATATAAACCACAATTTTTCCAATCAGTTTTGTATTTCTAATTATTTTGTTGCTTATTTGTAAATAAGGACGTATCTGTTTACTGAAATATGACTATGAAACTGAGCAATTGCAGTTGCATAGTCATATTTCAGTGTTTATCATGTACAGTTAATTGTTTGTTGCAGTGTCACTATAGTATATAGTAAATTTAAAATGTTTATTTTTATTTTATTTTAAGGTTTTAAGGTCTCACTGAGATTGCATCTTATTTTCAAGGAAATCCTGAGTACAAGCACATACTCATTTGGTTTCATCAGTATCGTGCCATATTACATATTATTTCATATTATATAAACAGCCATGAAGTACTATGTGATTACCAACCCTACTGTACATTGATTATCAAGTTGTCACGTGTATTGCAGGTATATCCATGGTTTGCACTTCTGAAGCTCAGAGTCAGTCAAGTTGAAATTAGAGGCTGTATCCCTCCACACGCTCTCCAGTCTCTCACAAGAACTACTTTTTACATTTCCGTCTTAGATCAGAGAACATAAAATATCAGCAGGACTTTATTCCTCTCCTTCTCTGTGTTTTCTCCTCCAAGCTCTCATCTTTAATTTGCCCTCCAACTATATTACTCATTTCCTACGTTCCACGCACTTCTTGCCACGTACTTCATGCAAGATAGAAGATGAATTCTAAAAAGTCTGCCTTCTCTTTGGCTTTATAGTTCACTTGAATAGTGCTGAAGAAATGAAAGTGCCTTGAGTGGAGAGGAGTTGGTGTGATAGTGGAGGCAGGTCCTAGCACTATTGCACACTTTATGCTTTGTTGTTTGGACGCAGTGGGACTGAGCTGCTGGATACCGTTGGCTAGTCTCTTAACAGGCTTACGGAACAGTCTAGACATAAAAGTAGCGACTATAAAATCCTTTTTAAGATATTACAACATACAGAGAATTATAGGGCTACCAAACGGTCACAAATGATTTTACTTTTGCAGTATGCAGAAGTAGGGTCGGTGAGTTCATTATTTGAATTTTGAGTCTGTTTTACAATTCTAATAAAATGTGATCATCTTTAGTTTTTCCTATATCGTACTGTCCGATTACGTTCATTTTTGGGTAATGTGTGCTTCATGGCTCAGTCAAGCAGAAGACAGAAGTTGAGTGCAAAATTAGAATATGTTTGCTTATTTATTGAATTCTGTTAGCTCATAAACAAACTGCAGAGTCTCAGTAGTATGTAAAGGCGAAATGACAGTAGTAGCAATAGGATGTTTAGCCCTCTAAGACCGGCCCCACCTGCTGGGCAAAGACACTATTGCATTTACATTTCTATACAGCAGCAACTGGCAATTGACAACTACACCCCTTAAAATAAATTAGGGATAGGGCAGATATTGCACTTTTTACCATATTGGCTCTATGCCAGTTTGGCCTTTGACAGAGCAATTTAACATACCTGTGTCAAAGTGTTTGTAAATGCACTTTATACAACACTTTACATGCTGTAGTTGTCACATGATGTCCCGTGCAAACAACACAAGTCTCATCTCTATGGTGCTATATAAACCTCTTAAACCCGGTAGTATATAGTTTTCCCATAAATTTTGATGTGATGTAAAACTCTGTGAACTGAATTTTAATTTTAAAACATAAATCGCAAATCTAATCCCACTACACACTCCTCATAGATTCATCAGATATATGCTTCGAGAAAGTAGTTTGATATATTCTCCTGTCATTCAGGCCTAACTTTTGCTATATCTTTAGTGTCTATGTGTCTTACATTATTGAAAAGAAAGCTTATGTTCAGGATGACGCTTATGTCAGTAGACTGGACTCAATGGGGAATATAACAGCCCTGATTGTTGATTGTGCATTAACAATCTCAGTCAGAGGTTAAAAGCCCTGGTTCAGCTCATACAGTGAGAAGATCCAAGTGAACGTCATATAGTGGACTCTTAATACCTGCCCTTCCATGGGGACCTCTCCTCCACATCAGCATTCACGTCCACCAGCTCGGGCCCGTCTTCATTTCACCCTCCCTTGGATTTATTTTCATACTATGGGGGTATGATAGCCACTTAATAATTCATATTTAGAGTGTATACCCATGCACTGAGAAATTCTGATTCATCCTCCGGAGTAGCTGCCCACCCCTCTTGCATCATTTAAGGCTCCCAACTTCCAAAGCCACGACTTATTTGCCCAGACCGCTCCGATTGTCTTCACAGCAAGATGTCAGCAACATTAGTGCAAGATGTAACTTTGTGTGATGGGAGAGAAGTTTGTACATTCTCATGAAACGACAAATAAGTCAAGATGGAGAATCAAAGGCAGTTGAATATACCTTGCCATCTTCTTTGTTGTTTGCAAAAGAGCATTTATTATTTTCAATCTGCACACAACTGTTGGCTGATTTACTGAGGTTAAAAGTGAAGAAAGCACATTTGTGGACCAGTGATTAGCAGTAAAAGTCATAGAAGGCCTAATGCAGGTTATTGAAGTTAATTATAGTTTTATCTAAGAAGTAATCCTGGTAATTAGGCTTCAATTTAAAAAAAAAAAAAAAGTGTTTTTTACTCACCACTTTTACTCCACTTTTCAATTTAAGGGGAATTATATTTCTGCTAAAATTCTTGAACACAATTTTTGAGTGGTAAAAATATGTAGTATCCTATATATGGGAATGACACATTTTGCGATAATGTCAGATCCACCACCGGGCATTTCAACAGTCACAATTACACGTCATGTTGCAGCAGCAGTTCATTGGTAATGAACATGTTGGCAGTGCAGAACGGTGGCACAGTGTACTAAAGGCTTTGCATTAAAATGTGGAGTGGAGCATATCCAAACATAGACAGCTGTTAGCGTTCTGCTCTTTGCTCCAAGTCCCACTTGTCAAAGTGAAAAAGGTAAATATAGTTTATGAGAAACCAAAATAAATGGGTGCGTTCCGAAATGCACTGAACAACAAGCCACAAAGAAGGATGCGGCTAGTGCTGACCACATACAAACAGCCTGCCTCTGCCACCAAAATAGATGCTTGCACAGGGCAGCAAAGGAGTTGTGACATTGAGTATAACAGGATGCTATCTGATTTAGAGACTGTAATAAATATACAAAAAGAATACTTCAAAAGTAATGATGCACAATCCAATATAATGATAATGAAACAGAATTAGCAATTAGGTCTAGTTTCCAGGAAGAAGTGTGACGCTAAATGGTACATCCCACAACCAGACCCGTTTAGTTTTGCATCTGACCATGCCACCACAAGCTCTACAATTAAAAGTGAGTACATCCTCTGTAATTTCTAATTAAGGCAGACAGGGAATGTGCTGAAGAATGGTGCCATGTGTTAAAGCAAAAGCAGTCACATTCAGCTGCTCATATCGCTTCTTATTCATAAATATAGAAATAGTCATGAAATATTGTGAATCATCTTAATATAAGTATGTGAAGAATGTGGCCGACCACATTAGTTTGTTGCATTCTCACTTACTTATTCTGTCATTCACTTCAACTTTTGTTATCTTTATTGTCTGATTGAGGTACAGTTAATGCCAGTAATGCTGCATATGAATAAGAGTAAAGTAGTAAATTATCACTACTACTAACGAATTGCTTCTATAATTTATTTCTATAATTATCCATTTTAACCCAACATGAGAACAAACATATTCAAAATGTCAAAGAAATAAAAGTAAATATATCCAGCCACTTTCTCCCATTCACAGTCCTCTGAGTAATACCCTGCAGAAAGAGGGGGCGCTGGTTGAAGTTGTGGAGATGTCCCTGGAGAGAGCCACCCAGCGGAGGCCCGATTAGGAGGTGAAACAGTCAAACCCTCAGACCAAATGTGCTGCACGTCATGATAACCCCGGGCTGTTCTGGGGTAGCTGCACTGACAGGCACACACTGCTTATGGCTGACTTCAGCTATTTATCATCTCCTATAGCCCGCTGTAGCCCGCTGTGTGACGCTGTCTCTGCCCTCCTCCTGCTCAGCTCATTTGGAACCTGCACAATGGGGTACTGGCACAACTACGACTCGGACTCTCAACTTCAATCTGAAAATGTTTGAGTTATGGTTATTAATATTAACTGTCAGTTAAGTTTTCTGAATTTATTTAGTAGCTCAGATTAATTGAAAAATATTTAAAATCATTTCTACATCCAGGCATGCAAAAGAAACTTGAATTCTGTCAACTGGTCAAAAGGTTTAAAGAGTGTTTCACCATTCTTCCAAGTCACTTCTTCAATTCTGGAAGTTTTTCATTGTGAAAAACGTTCATTATATTCTTGATATAATCAATGCAATATGACTAACTATAACTAATTTGGTCTGATATGTTTCTCTAGTCCCAAAACATGTTAAGCCTACATAGTATTCACTTTTGTACTTTTACACAGTATATCTGTGTAATCCCTCAGTCATCTAGTTACAGAGTAAAAGAAAATTCAATTCTGTCAACTTGACAAAAGTTTTAGAGTGAAGACGTTTCGTCTGCTCATCCAAGCGACTTCTTCAGTTCTAGTCAGATTGTGGACACTGCCTTATATCTATCTGAATGGAGGAGCTAACTACACTGAAACTAACACACCTATTTGTTTACTGTTTGTAGGCTTGGTCTATTGAACTACAATAAGTGTGAACTGGGTCTGAGTCATATTTTGCATAATTTTTCAGGCCCTTAATGGATGCTCTCACACCTATTAGCATACTGGCTATCGTTTTCCTTGTTTTGATTTAGGTCTGAGGATGGAGTTATAAATGGGAGATAAATGATGTCTAAGGCCCCCATTCTTGTTCAAGGAAGGAACTCCCCTCTCAAACTATTTTTTTTTTTTGGCTAAGATTTGTACCTCACTATCTTCAAAGGCTTTGAAATTAAGATGTATGGCACATTGGAGTCCCCAGCTCCTCTCACGACAGTGACTCAATATGACTCAGAAATTTGGGAGACCGGGGCAAGAAGCCTCACAAGGGCCCCCATCTAATATAAATTAATACAAAGAGGGTCCAATTCTGGCCCCCTAAGGCCCTGGGACCCGGGACAACAGACCCCTTTGTCCTCCCCTGCACTTAGATTTGTCCAATAGACGTAGCTAACAAAGAGAAACTGTAAACAAATTGGTGTGTTTCAGTGTAGTTAGCTACTCAAATCAGATAGATATAAGGCTGTGTCCACCAGTAATCTGACCAGAACTGAAGAAGCTGCTTGGATGAGCAGCGGAACGTCTTTAATCTAAAACTTTTGTCCAGTTGAGAAAATTGAATTTTCTTTTGCTATGTACATAGTATAGTTGAGAGAAGCACATTGATTGACAGCCTTGACTAATCTTTTGACATATTTGATCACAGTATAGCAAATAATATCCACTTCAACATTCCTTTTCCCAAGATATAAATCTATCTAAACCATCACGCTGTATAAGAAAGATATGCATTCAAAAATAAATCTTGATTACCTGTGTTAATGTGCTCCACAGAGAGTGAGTGAGTGGAGGAGCACCTGGTCCCCTGAGGTGTTTGTCTTTCCATGCTGTCAGCAGTGTGTCAGCTGAAGAGATGGACGTGTGTGTGAAAACGCCAAGTGTAAGTGCTCCTCAATGGCTCCTTTGTTTTAACATTCCTCACTTGTTTTGGACCCTGTTTTGGTCTTACTTAATTACTTAAGGCCCTTTTAGCACACCTGTTGGACTTGTAACCTCTGCTCGTGTGTCATCACATACACTACCAGTCAAAAGTTTGGACACACCTTCTCATTCAATGTTTTACTACTTTCTACAATTTAGATACATACGGAAGAAATCAAATATATGAAGCAAGATCTATGGAAATATGTAGTAAATAAAAGCAAAGTGTGGCTACTTTGAGGATTTGAATATAAAATATAAAAAAATATATATGTAGTAGAGTTATTTATCTTTTTTTCTTTGCTACATAATTCCATATATCTTACCTCATATATTTGATGTCTTCTGTATGTATCTAAAATATAGAAAGTAGTACAAATAAAGAAAAAAAAAACATTGAATGAGATGTTGTGTCCACACTTTTGACTGGTAGTGTATGTCATACAATACATACTCATCTACCAACTGTCTAATTTGTATAGAGTTTTGTTTTCTTTAGCTGTCATGCCTTTTAGATAGATAGATCCGCATGGAAATCATTTTAACATCTTTATTTCAGCTGTCCCCTGATCCCACATAATAGCCTAAATAGAGTTATTAGCTTATTAGCATTATATAGTCTTTAATGAAAGCCCTCAGTGAACAAGTTGTGCATAGTTATTTTCGCAAATCATTGTAATTCTTCTGTCATCACATATATGACCATCTGGAAAAAGCACCTTGTGATTTGACCAAAAATGAACGGATTGGTCACTTGTCAAACAGAGATGGATTGCAATAAAATCTGTTTAGCTCGTGCACTAAAAACGTCAGCTTGCATAAAACAGCTGGCAGTGTGGAGAAGTGCCCTTTGAGTAGTCTATCCGAAAGGCATAGAGCGAACATCAAGTTTTCTTCGCTCATGTCTTAGGGCAGAACGGGCGCAGTCTCAGGAGGCCGGCCGGACTGTCAGAGCCACTGGAAAACTTATAGCTTGTTTAAGGCTTAAGGCTGTGTTGTGAGCAGAGAGGTCTGTGTAGCAGCTGATAGATTCCAGTGTGTCTAACCCTGTGATCTGTGTGCTAACATTGGCCTACTGGGGTAAGATCAGTTCCTCCACTCTCCGCCTTTGTCCCCAGTGAAGGCAGGCTTACCCACGGACCCCCTGTTTACTCTGCTTTGTACAATGGAAAAGTCTAAACTCCCTTTGTAGGGTGGATTTAGGCTAGATTTACTTCAATTTGATCTGGTAGGACCCCTTTTCATCAGCTTGGAGGTCTAATGCCCTTAACTGGCTTAACCTGACTCCCTGTGAGCCCAGTGCCGCTTACCCACAATCTCCAACGGCCTTTGCCACTCCTACTTATACTGCACTTTGCCCTCAAGCCCCCTGAGAATAACCATCACTCTGTAGCAATATATACGCTGGAGGGGTTGTATTTCAAACCAGTGTAAAACATGTCATAAACATGCTAAATCTGAATACGCATTCATCATCAAGACGTCATGTGCTATAACAGTGCCATTTGATAACTGTGACTGGGGTGTTGCTCTCGCCCAAACGAACCATTAGCACAACATGAAACTTTCACTGTAAAAGGTGAACTCATAAATAGAAATGTCAGTAATGGACACTGCATATGTGATGTGTCTATCCAATACTAAAATTTTAACATGCATGGAAAGTGATAAAAGTATATTTGAAAGTGCCGAATGCCTTCCTATTTATTTCCTCTACATCTCTATCCCATTCAACTGCTCCATAGGTCTACCCTTTATTTATGCATTTATTTATTTTTGGATTTTCACAGTTTCCATGTGTTATACTATTTATCAGAATCAAAAAAAGCTGAATTGCCACTCTCAGTGAATAAAATTCACAAACTAGGAACATCGCTTCAGTGGTATGGTACAACTTCAAACTATGAACTTTGTGTTTTCTTCTAATAAGTGATGCATTCAAACTTCATATTAAAACAAGAAGGCAAAATTATTTTTTACATATAAAACAATGAAAAATACTAGTAAAATATAAACCATAATAAAAGGGCATATAGAAATGAAAGGTCTTAAATACAAATATGTAAGTATATACATATATACGTTTATATTATACAAATATACTTTGTGACATTTTATGATAGATGGTTGGCATATTATTTCTAAAGAAATATGTATTAAAGAAGACCTATTGTTCTTGTGTCTGCTAAATAGTTATACTCTTATTGTTATATAAACAAAGTAAATTCAGAGCAGTGGGCGTATGCTGGTGGCGCTGAAAACAGGGATTCATCAGCAATATGAAATATGAAAATAAGCAATTAAAGATTGCTCAAACATACTCAAAATACTTTAAAAACAACTTCGAGAGGGCAAACGAGAAGGGGAAACAACTATAACATGGTTAAAAGCTCCAAAAATTTGATTTTGCATAATTAAGAAAAAGATTTGTCATAGCAATAAAAGTATTTATTTTTAACTAAAATTCCTTTTATGAGCTAGGAAAAAGGACTGACCATATATATCTTTGACTAAATCTGATATGTTACACAGAAAAATAAAGTATGCCACCATTTGCACTGTGCAGTTTTTTAAACCCCTGCCTCCCAAATACTGTATTCATAAGGTAAGGAAAATATTCTTTTCAAAAATTGTTTTGAATTGCAAATCTCCCCAAATCAGCACCTAGCAGAACATATTGGAGGGAGGCAAATGCAGGGCCAGTTTGGTGCTTATCCACGGCTGCTCCATAAGCTCCCTCACCGCTCGCTGCCAGACTGTACTCTGACATATGTGCCCAAATTGTCATGGCATAATTATGTAACCAAGACCCTCCAGATTATTCAAATGCTGCCTGAAAGTGTCATCTTCAGTGCCGCCGAGGCTCTTGAGACCTGTCACCTTGTGAATTGGAAATGGTTAAATTTTAAGGGAGGGTACCTTGCCTTTTTCTCTCTCCTCTTTTTCCACACTCTCTCCTCTCTTCCCTCTCTCCCCTCAAACTTGGCCTAATCCAGAGGCACAGCGTCACTATGGCATCAGTGTTACCTTTGATGGGCCCGGGATTAAAGCAAATCTCCATTCCTTTGGTGGATTTCAAACGCCGCCCCGAACAATGATGCCAGCCAGCGGAAAGTTAATGAGCCTTGCAGTGGACTGGCAATGAGTGACTTAAAAATCAACCTGATTAGAAGCTCCGATTTTATCTCGGGCACCACCCTCCCTCCTCTCTCCACCCTCCTCCCTCCTTGTGCCCGTTCCCTGCGTGCTTCCTGCTTCCTCGTCTCCTCATTTTCTGTCTCCTATATCCTCTGTCTTGCCTCCTTTACTGGTCCTCCCCTGTGAGTGAGGCCTGACTTAATTAGTGGGCTGGAGTGTGAATGTGCCTTTCACAGGGTGTTAATGAAAAGCTTTGCGTCTTCCCTTTCAGTGTATTAGCGGCTGTAGCCTCTTTGCGCCCTTGTTGCCTTCCCTCCTCGTCTGCTCCTCCCTCCTCTTTCCTCAGCCCTTCTGACCAGAGGGACATGTTATTACAGGGGCTGTTGACTCTGAGGCTTTATGTTCACTGTCTCAGTTGTACTAGGCTGATAGCTTAATTAAACATGCAAATCGGATCTATCGAACATGTTTTAACAACCATTTCCTGTGTAGCGGTTAAGTCTGCCCTCTTTTATGTGATTTGGTCTTGTTTAAACAAATGAGAAATTATGAAGAAAGTGCGAGTGCATATTATTCTTTCAACTTTTCCCTTTTTGGATTTCTCATCTCTGTTCTCATTAATTTGTTTTGTTTATTGATACAAACAATACATATGGATGATTTATTTTGTGAGGCTTGAGGTTGTATCAAATGTGGTTGGTAAAATTATTTTACCAATCAAGTTAATTAGAGATTAACCAATTTTTCATGACTGATGCCGATACTGATTGTTCAGACTCCGATATGCCGATATGTACGGCCAGTTTTGATGAACTACAAACTCACCCACAATCATTTATTTATTTATTTATTTTTTGCCACAAACCTATAAGGTCTCTTTGCATCTTTGCAGTGTTCAAATAAAGCTTTACGTGTACGTTAAAAAGTGCAAATATCGTCCCAATTTATCGGCCTACTGATATCTATACATCTCTAAAATTAATGTTGGTTCACAGTTGTAAAATGCATAAGTCAACGTTATAATGATAACATTATACACACTCATGGGTCAATAGAAAAATAGACTACGGTAATCATTTGTACCATAATGGAGACACTGAAAGTACAATTTTTGCTCTCAGTGTGGGAATATGGACTTTTATTTATTTATTTTTTATATCAAATCTGTTTCGAGACATTTTCAAAACTGCTGCTCTTCAATGGTCAGTATAAAAAAATATATATATATATATTGAAGGAGGCGTTGCAGATTCTGTAACTCAAAAATGCACTGAATACACTGTGAAATTTTACTTGCTGAGTTTGGGACTACACTTAAAGCAGAAAGTAAGAAAGAAAGAAAAAAAAAAACACGTAGCTGCATTAGATTGACACTTTTGTTCAATTAACTCTAAAATCTATTTGGTCTGCCAGTGATGAATACAATGGCACAATACTCCTCAAAAACACATGAGAACAGTAACAAAAAGACCATATATATTCATCCGTCAGTGGTAATGCAGTGTGGATGTCAGAGGATGCTGGTGTCATTGGCTGTGATGCAGGTGTGATGACTACACCTATGATGGATTGATTATTTCTGACTGCTGATGTAGCCACAGAGCAAATAATGAAGTGTTTAGGAAAAAAAATGACTCCCTTATGTCAATACCCCATAGGGAAACCATGCACAGACATAAATGTGTTTTGATAAGGTAGTGAGAGTGATGATAAGGTAGAAGCTGTTCACTACGTTCTGTTGAGTTGTGTACTTATATTAGAAACTAAACTAGTGTTTGTAAGGTTGGATATCCATTGTTCATTGTTTAAATCATTTGCATATTTGCCAAATGGGATTTAAATCTAAATAATCAAACTCCATATAAAGATAGTGACTACTGCTGAAAAAGTGAAACTGTAAAACAAAAGTGCTGTCCCTTAATGGTACATCTCTAATGAAGATGAAGCTGTCTGTCTCCTAGACCTTTTTGTGGCACTTCTCAGCCAGGGACAAGTTAATCCTGTGTAGCATAGATGTATAATGATATCCCAGGGTGCTATATAGTGTTGGTCTCCGTATGGTGCCAGCGCCCTGGGCCAATGGGGCTGCTCTTTACGAGGCTGGCCTGCTCCCAGCTCCTAATGCCAGACATACCCGTGAGGTAAGGGGCCTGCCTTGTCACGTTACACCAGGAACATACAAAGCACTGACACAAAGAGCAATTTCTTGGCCATTGCTCTTCATGAAGCTAATTGAGAGAGGAGGCTACATTTGGAGTGTGTGTGTGTGTGGGGGGGGGTGTCGACATGTGGCAGAGGGGAGCTTTGATTGGCAGGGGTCTTGTGGGAGGAATGGTACTCATGTGTGTATTTAGTGTTTGCATATATATGTGCGTGTCTATTTGTGTATATGGGTAGAGCAGTGGGTCTGTGTGCACGATAATCCTGCAGAATCTCCTTCTTTGAAGGGGAACAGATGTAGATTTACATATGTGGAGGGTCCCCAGTCTGTGATGAGATTAGCTGCTTGGGATCTTTCTTCACAGGGACTGAAGGTGCATATTTAATAAATGCCTGGAGCTACGCTGGGGCATGGAGGGCTTGGCCCTCTGAGAGCCCCAGGACAAAGGCGAACCAACCCCACGGCGGAGCGGCCCATATGGGAACAGGGCGGGCTACAGATTGCACTGGCCTTTCACTGGTGTGAGACAAGGCTTAAGGCTTTTCGTACAGCAAGGAAAGCACTTGGCGGCCCACTTGTCCACCCTCTTCACAAAGAGTGCTCATAAAAGGATTTGAGATGTACTGCTCATTTGTTTGTGCAGTGTCCCGCTTCACTGACACAGCTCTGTGCTTGTAGGAGATTCTTTTGACAAGCTCATGATAATTTAGAAACACAGAACACAAAACAATTTTACTACATACAAATGTTTTTTGCTAAATATGTTTGTTCAACATGTTTTCCAGCATCTTCTGAGAGAACAAGAAGGCCCAACTTTTGTGTGTTTCTAATCACTGTGGATTTATCCAAACACAGCAGACACTTTTGACCTATTAACAAAAGTACTCCTCTAGCTCTCATTCCACTGCGGTACGACTTACTTTTGTTTCTAAGTTTTCTGACACAAAAATCCACATAAAAAGTTGTAATTCTGAAGCATACTCACAAGTGTAGCTCTTTCTTAACAAGAATCAAGACATCTGTAAAAAGTTAGTTTTATCTTCTTTCATTGTTATCTTTGTCTTTTTCATCCTTGCACTGCTCTATTGATTTTGTTCACTCATTGAGAGTATAACAAGGATAAAACCTCTCCCTGAATATCCCCAAGACCATCCCAATGAGCTGCTCCTTATTCAATTGGGACATAAGATCTCTTTTTAAAGGATTGTTGAAGAAAGAAGTTTGTGGTATAGTCTCTAATCTCCATCTCTCTGGTCTGGTGCAGGCTCTGTGTTTTTCCTGTGCGTTAGAGAAACTTTGTCCACTCAGCACTCTTTGATGGCCATAAGGGAAGGTAAAGATGAGAGGAAAAAAGTAGGACCCTCCCCATAGTATACTTTTCCTCAACATCTGATTGTGTAGCATGTTACCCCTCAAAGCCAGTCGCTTTGGGCAATATGTGGACCACTTCACAAATTTTAGGTTGTTGGGCTTGTTCACTAGTGATGGGTTGATTGATACCAAATATAAATTTATCACTACTGACTGAGATATCGAAAAGTAGCGATTCTCAAGCAAAAATATCAATATTTAAAATTTCTCCCAAAAAACATTCTTTTGTAGCATTTTATAAATATTTGGAAGTCCATGGTTTATTTTTTTGTTTATCTGGATCTATATTTTTTCAGATGACTTCAAGCTGGGATGGAGCAAAGCTAATGATGCCAAGGTGCAATTGTATATAGTAAAGGACTTTCAGTGTATTTAAATTCAAAACTAATCGGTATCAGATTAATATAACAATGCTTGCCATAGTATTACTTTGTATCAGAACGAAATAAAAATCCCTGGTATTGCCCATCACTATTGTTTACCCTATAGATGTAATCTTCAGTGAAGCTCCGAAACATGCTCTATATGCATCACTATAAGTTCTGCATCTGTAGTTGCATTAAAAAGAACAAACAACATGTATGGGAGGTTGGGGCTAGCATCACTAGAGACTGTAATATGAGCAGAATTTACAAGACAAGTGAAAATGGAGTTTGGATAGGCGGAGGATAGATAGAAAAGGGGGTGGGGGGTTAGGGGGTC
>KN476476.1:33657-60588 GCA_000787095.1 Periophthalmodon schlosseri
GGTGGGGGGTTAGGGGGGCTTGATTGGAGGGGGGTGGTCTCTCCAGCATCTCTCAGCGGATGTGGCAGGTCTCAGTGGACTTTCTGCACATAGACATCGTGGCTAATGAATCAGACCTGTTTTTTTCCCCTTTTTTTTTTCTAAAGTCGAGAAGAACTCCATGTCTCCACGTCTCACGCTCCCCAAGAACAAAGCACGTCAACATTAATATTTTACCGTCCCTTTTTCATCTCTACATTCAACATGATTTTTGTTAGGGAGAAGGGGAAGGAGGTATATTGAGGAGGATAACAGAAAGGTGAGAGTATGGTGGAGAGACAGAAAAAACAGACAGACCTTGTGAGCCCAGGATTTGAACTTGTCTGGTGTAATAGTCCCGTTGGTAGAAAAGATGCTTCCACTGTGCAGCCCAGCAGGACATCAAAGACAAAGGCTGATATCCAAACTACTGTACACACTACAGAAGCATTTGAAGTAGTAAAACACAGGAAAAGCTGTCAATACATGTGCATTGAACTTGGAAAGGTACATACCATACCTCTATTATATTTAAGTTTGCAGCTTGCTTTCAGAATATTTGTATAAAACCTTCTATGAATTCATATATCACTGAATTTGTGAGCTCACATTTAAATATTGTTATATTAAATGCATTATCCTGACCAAAAATCAACTATTTAAATACATATTTTCAACTTTATTCAACAAATAGTAAATGCTAATGGAATAATTATAATTTATAATATTAGATTGATAATTGTTTTAGTTATTAAAAAAAATACTAACATGGCCATACCAATGTATGTATTGTCATTGAATTAGTAGATATTGATTTTGTACACATTTTTAAAGTCCATTAATGTATTTAGTTCAACAAAAAATAATCAGCAAAGTCTTAGTTTTCACATTTTTGTTGTTTAACTGTGTGTGTTCAGTACTCTCAGTGTAGAATACTCATTTCATGTCTAATCTAATCCTCAGTTATTGTAATTGATTCATTCTCACCTGTACATCCCAATAGTACATGAGTCATTTTGGAAGTGAGATGATCATAAACAACAGGACCACCTCATAATTTCCTCCTAATTGAATTATTACGCTGGCCTCCTCTGGGACAGAACGCTCCTCTAATAAAGTGGAGCGAGGTAATCCGGGAGAAACTATTAGGAAGGGCAGAGGAGATGCTTAGCCATGCCTATTATGGCACCACACTTACCATGCTTAATCTACTATTAAATTCAGTCTATATGTGTATTTTACATACCCCTTGAGGTGCTTATTGCCAGCCCCATTTGTAATCATTCCACACATTTGGAGGGATGGAGTCATTAGGATTCAGCGTGTATTCTCCACATTACAGTAATTATTGGACAACAAAGAGAAGTGTGTTAGCCCAACAGAGACGTGTCCAAACCTACAAAAGCAAGAGCCCCGTTTGATAGCTGGTGTCAGACAACTGGATTAATTGCTCTTTTGTAGCCAGAAATGGTGAAGTACGAGCAGATGCCATGGGCGTTCTAAGCCTGCAAAATGCACACTATAGGCACACTGTATGGGTCACTAGGAAGGGTAGAGGGGAAGATTTGGGGTCCTGCTCTGATCCTAAGGTAGAATAGGTTGGAGGGTTGAGGAGAATCCTGGGGCAAGCGTCCGTGGGCATCGGGCTGTGAAAAGTCGTTCAGAGGGAAAACGCCGAGCATTCTTTATTTATTTGCGTCTGAAATATTTATCTGTCACGCGGGCCGTTTTATAATGGGCCTGTCAGTCTCCCCTGCCCACTGAAGGGTGCGGACATGTTGCCCCGAGCGCCCACTGTGGATCTCCCGTGAATAATTGCTGGAATTTCACATTTGGGAACGCTGCACTCTGACCCTAAAGCTTGTTGTTTTTCTGCATCAAGAGAAAGATAGAATGTTTAAGTATTTACCTTGGCTTGGGTCTTTTTTTTCATGTGCCACACACAAACTCAGACGCACACTTTTATACCCACACGAGTCTGGAAATAAATAATTCATTCCTTTACTCCTAGATGAAAACCCAATCAAGCTGAAAATCCCTGTCTTGCTGCACCTCTGAGCTGACGGTGCGGCTGGTTAATGTGATGCTCACTGTTCTAATGTGCGCCTGTTTTGACACCCAAAGTGGAGGGCTTCTTCTAACCAAACCTGTACGGTATCTGTACTCGGAATTGTGTCTGGTGTACTCATATAAAGTAGTGGCTTCAAAACGCTGTACAAGAACCACTTCTAGTATATCAGACTATTTTGATGGTACCCACAATAATATACATTTATTTTTGGTATCGCCTATACATTTAGTGCAGTATATACATTAAATCATTTACTTAAAATGTAAAATAATATTTTCTAGGAGAATGAAAAATTATAAGGGGCTCTGCATGGCCTTTTCATCGGTTTCAGCTTCCTATTATAATATGCAACATTTTTAGGACTTTTTCCCATTCCAGAAGATGATCAAATTTAGTTTAAAACTGTCAATCGCTATGGCAACGTTCCTATTTTTTTTCTTCTGAAAGCCATGGATAGTACAAGTGAACTTACCTATCAAGAATTTAGAATTTAGAACATGTGTATGGCGTGACCTTCATTTGCTGGATAAAATTATTGAAATTTTAAAATATATATATAATAATATCATTTAAATTGTCCACAATATGCAGATTTATTTTTGGTTTACAGTCCTGTTTCTAAAGTTCCATGAGTATTGAGGGAAAGACACCCACATACTGTATTTTGTGTACACTCCCCAATGCCTGCCCCATATGCATGCTCACAATTAGGCAGGTGAGCATAAGTACAGACACACATACACACACACACACACACACACACACACACTACCCAAATGTGATGCCTGTTGTCTGAGCATGCATAATTAAGGCGTACCTTGTTGAGAGAGAGTGCATGTCGCCTCGCAGTGTGCACCCAACATCCCCAGAAAGAAGCTTTGAATAATGAAAAGTGTCACCTATGCAAAATGCAGGAGATGAGCTTGGCTGCCCGTGAATATGTTTTGTGCATGTTTTGGTTTGGCTGTATAGAAGTGGGTGCGTCCTGGTGTAGTACGTCTCAGTACATACTCCGGTAGAAGGGTTCACTGTCTGTGGTGATGAGGAGCAGCGTTGTGGTTCTATGGCACCACAGCACACAGCTTCATGGAGTTTGCAATTGATTTTGTTTTTTTCTCCAGACTGATGACAACAGGTTTGAGTTGTACATAGAGATAGACAGATTAAAATATTGTGTTTTATTATGTATGTTGTTTTGAGGATATGAAAATTTTGAAAATCAACTATATTGAATGCTGTAAACTGTAAATATAGTAGATTTACAGTCATTTCACAGTCATTTATCTGATAATTAAACCTCAACTAAACCATATTAAGAGGCATTTTTGTTGGATTGACATAATGCCGTCTAAAAAGCAATATACAGATGCTCCAAAAAATATAAGCCTAAACATATTACATTTTGGCAATATTATCCACTCCTATTGTTGTAAAATTAATCATATTCTTTTTCTTATGCCATATTCTGTCAGAAGCAACATTTAGGTCACCATTTTGTCTATTTTCTTATCTATTTCCTTTGCTAATGTTGTTACATAATCCATTTTTAGTTTCTATGCATTTAGTTTCTGATATTGAATTCCTGATCAAATACCTTTTGTCATAAAGGCATAATTTTACCTCACCAAACAATAGAAGCTGTCTGTAATCCATACAATGAAATATATGAAAAAGAGAGCGAACAACTGACGCAAACCACAAACCACACACTGTTTATAAAATGTGAGAGTGGCTGAAAACGCAAGATACATGAAGAATTGTGCATTTAATGTTCAAAGGCTTAAGTGGGGCCATGAATTAGTAAAGTGAAAAAGTAGCTAATCATGTTGTGGAGCTGGTTTCAACATGGGGATAAGATGAGTGCTCAGCTGAGAATCAGGTAGAGGCCAAATCAGGAGAGGCACGGATCAATTTTAACCTCACCACAACACTGTTTCTGTCTGATGACGCGATTCTTCCACTTGGAATTACTTTTTTTATTCTGTAGTTTCACTTTCTAACATAAAATAACTTTGATGTGTTTTGGTAGTGCTGTTATTAAAATCTAACCTAAAGGTGTTTGTTTTCATCACAGATTAACTATTTAACTAGGCAGACCTTTTAATGCCCATAGCAGCATTTAAGAGAATTAATAAATGCGTCTTTTCATGTCACAAGGGAATGTAGCTGTAATTATTTTAAGAGGCAAACAAGGAAATTATATATTGGTTGAATTTATGCATCATTTAGAAACTGTATTGGAGGTCAAGGAGGATATTTGCAATCCAAATATATAAAAGAAATGCATTGTTTTGAACCATTGGTTTTGTAAGAATGTTTTTATTCAGTTGTTTTCTCCAAGCCAAATATTGCCCTGCTCCTTTAAACCTCCCATCCTTTAACCACAGATGAGACACAATATCTAATTAAGTTTCAGCACCACATTTTCATTTGTTAATCACTTAAGTGCTGTGAGGATAACCTGATATCCAAAGGTCTGGTCCCAGTAGCCCAAAATGTCAAAATGCAATTATATGCATGATTAGCCTGACCTGTTTCTATAGCGCTCTCCCTCGCTCTCTCTCTCTGACTCTCTCGCCTTTCGCTGCTGAGAAGCTGACAACTGCCGGCATGTTTATTTTGATGAGATTAGGTGTGGAGGACTGGAGCGCCCCCGCTGTGTGCAGCAGGCATGGCACCCCCATCTGGTCACTGGCGGTGCTAGCAGTCCAAATCCAGCAGTAAATCTAAATCGGAAAGAAAAAGAGTTTTCTCAGGTGGAATATAATCTCTCAATCTGCCCCACGGAAACAATTGGACCGAAATAAATATATAAAATACAAAACAATTTATGCTTCTTAAAGGATAATATGATCACAAATTATTAATCAAATCATCTTGATCCGAGAAAAGAGGGAAAAGCTTAGCGGAGCAGCAATCCTCTCTAATCTGATTGTGTTTAGATAAGGCGGCTTTAGTTTAGCCATTGTGCTAGTCTGATTAAAGGTTTTTTGAGATGCACCCCAAAGTGGTCATGGAGACAGGTAAAAAAGAGGAGACTGCATGAATAGCTTACACTTATTAATAGACACATCCATGCAGCAAATATGACAGAATTACAGAAAGATGACAAATTGCTGTTGACGTAATTACAGTGGAGCATTGTACTGTCGGGAGCATACTCTCACACAAACACTCCAAAGAACTTCCCGCAGCCACACGTCTCGCACAGTTTCTAAGAAGTTGGCCTGCTTTGCCTAATTGGCTGGAGATTCGAGTTTGTCGTAAATGGATTTGAAAAGGAATATCTGAGGAAGTGTGCGTTTTTGACAAAGGCTCTCTGGCGCTACAACGTATAGAGCTCACAGAGTCTCCGGAGAGGAGGCAGTGGGTCCCCTGGTAGCCCATTAGAGGAAAGCATACCCCGTCTAGTCCAGCACAACCCCCCTTTCTCAATATACACAGGCAGTTCCCCAGTCTTACATAGACCACAGCAAGCAAAGCAGAATATTCATGCTACTCCATTGTATGTGTGTGATACCGTACCCAGCACACAAACATGGAGCTTACACTGCCTTGACGTAAACATAAAAAGCTAAAAGGAAAGTGTCTTATGTTTAAAACAGGACTAAAATGTACAAGTCGTGTGTACATGAAAAGTAACTGAATAATGCGGGGATTATATTGCATCACGCATTTGAAATTGTACACAGGCTGTTGAAACTGGGTGGAAATTGCCAGTTGGCCAGAAGTCCACAGTTGTCTTTGTGAAAGTTGTGGGGAGGGAGCCTGGAGCCAACATGGGGAAGTGCTTGGACACCTTTCAAAGACTTTGGAACAGGAAGCGTCTTTGAGAAGTGTCTAAAGCGCTCGCATCAGAGAGGGAGAAAAAATAGCACCAAGTTGACCCCCGACCCCACCTTGGCACGGACCACCTGGAAAAGCAATGACTTAACAGTAATATCCACACAGGGAGACTGGACTATAGGGATCACTGGACTGTCAGTCATCTCAAATAAAACAAGGAGAGGAATTTACAGTAAGAAATGAAACCCATGTGTTTTGTTTAACGTTGTGGGCAGTGATAATCATGTAAAGGTGAAAAGTGAGAAAATGTACTTTATTAGAACAGTGGTTCCCTCTAAGGGCCTCAGAGGCACTGCAGTGGGGGCCGACGTCATTGTCAATACATCAAGCACCAATTTTGTTTCATTTAACTATAGGTATTTTTCAAAATATATTTCAATCAATCAGGGTGAATTGCTATTGTTGGGGGCAGCACTGGATTATCTAATCTAAATCATTTGTAACTTTAGGAAGACTGCTGTACAACTGTGCTGATGCATAAAACAAACTTCTATAGAGCTTAGAAAATGTGTCGAACATTCTTTTAAGGAAAAAAAAAACCTTGCTTTTATTAACTTAACTTATTGGGTGACAAACTTAACAATTACCCTATTTGCAGTCTCACCCTGATTATTTTCCAGGTTTGGATCTGGCACAGAAAGCACATTGCCTTGTGACCCCATGTGACAAGATGTCCACCGTAATATGTATTTCCAATTTGAACGTTTCACAGTTCACTTTCTCAATTGCCGACTCTCCATGATGTCAGTTTTTACACCACTCTGAAAACCAAGAAAACTTATCTTCTGACACCATAATCTCATGGGGCTGCTAGTTTGCAAATCTCCTCACATGCTCCCATAAACAGCAGCAGACATGTCATCAATGTGCCATATAGAACCATCCCTGTTGCACTGCCATGCTGTGTGAGCGCTGACCATCCAGTCTGGAGGAGGACTCCTGGAGCCTCATAACATGCACCAAATGTAAGCGGTGCCAAAGTAATGCAGCGCACCACTTCAAACGCTATGATGTAAACACACACACAGAGCAGGAAGCATGTGGCCAGTACAGAGGCGGCTGAATGAGTGAGCAGTGTGCTTACAGATGTTCGGTGTCCCCTAGCACTTGTTGGAGCTACAGTGAAGTGTCAGCCCTGGAGGAACGGAGCGCCCGGTGCACAGCGGTACAGAAACAGAATGGAACATGAGGTCACACTCAAAAGGCTGGCGGAGGAACCCAACCTCAAAAAACCAAGAGCTGCTGCTGCCAATATCCCGCGACATCAACATCAAGTGTACACAGGGCCAGTCTGGTGGGGGGCGAGATAGGGACTCATCTGAATTTCATCACTTTTTGGATATACTGTAGGACTTTTTGCACTGGTACACTCTGGCCAAACTATAGCAAGAATATTCTGACACTTTTTTCAGAGAAGTAACTCTTGTAAAGTAAAGTTTGTGTGTGGAAAAACAGGGTTAATGAAGCAGAGTGTTGTACAAGCTGCAGTGTTGAAACAAAAACTACTGTTAAAGTGAACTTGATTCTTTACCTGTAGTGATCTGACTTTGTATACACATTTATTTATTATTTCATTTGTTTCAACAAGCAACCTCCTACGTCTACACAAGCTTTAATGATACAGTATTTCTCAAGCAGCAGTTTGTAACGAGAATGCAAAGTTTATTGTAGTATCAAAGAAATGGTACTACATTCACTTGAGGTGTATTACATTATCCTGCAGTGTGACATTTGTACAACTAAGATTAACTGGCAATACAAAGTAAAATAGTATGCATGCTGAAATAATATTATTCTTGGCGCACACGAATTTGTCTCCCAACCAACACAAAGACAAACAGAACTATACTATCAGGGGAAAAAAATGGCCTGTTCTCCAGATCATGTGACTCAACACTTTTGTCCAATGACGTGTTGGGGTGGAATAAAAGGCACAAACCTTTGTAGAGAATTCGGAGTGAAAATGTTTTATTAAATGTCTTATGTTTATTGACTTCTCTTTCATGTCAGTTCTTTTGTTCTGCCTTTGTAGTGGCAAAAGGATCTCTGTGCATCATCATTTGCGAGCGCTTGGAGATGTCAGGGGTGTCCTTTTGAAGTGCGCTGCAGACCCACCACCTGTGCAGCTCTCTGACACTTGTAATGTGCATACACGTGTGCCCATGACTGCTCGTGGGCGTTCCGATGTGTGTGAGTTTGTGCGGGAGAAGGAAAAGCCTGTATGTAATTACAAGTCAACACATTATTAGCCACATACTCCGATGGGAGCACATGGGCTTTGAAATACAACTGTTCCTTCCCTATAGTCATTGAGTTCACTAAATGGTATGCTGTGATTTGGAGTGTCACCATGGCTTTGATCTGAGCAGAACACAGAATGTGATTCAACTTTAACACATGCATAAGAGGAAAATGTGTTTACAATCTGAACTTGCTGTTTGTGTCAGCTTCTAACACAAAGATGACCACATAGGCATGAATAAAGTGCAGTATAGTATATAGTAATGGTTTTGCATAATGCTACACTATATGGGGGTGCACAAAGGAGTGGTTTCTTTTCTTGCTTTGCCATCAAACTAAAGTTTGGTAGTTTGATCCCCGTCCACTCTTCACCCACATTGCCTGTGTATAAATGTGGTGTGTGAGTGATTGGTGGTGTCAGAGAGGACCACCATTGAGTGTCCAAAAAATACAAAAACTACATTTTTGAATGAATTGAAGTAGTCCTAGAGTGTAAAGAGAGGCAGGACACGGGACATTTTAATGCAGGAGCCTCTACTCAGTATGGGGTTTGAATGCTCAATACATTGTGGTATTCTCCATCCAAACCTGGCTATGCTCCAGTTTAAGGAGCATTATAACCTCTAGTGACGTAGGCCGAATAACAAGGACTGAGCTGGCAGTGTCCTTGGCACAGCAATGCAATTTTCCTATGCAATTGCACAGGCATGTACAAGTGATGAACTAAAAAGCAATAGCTGATGAGTGAAACTGTAGCCCTATAATGTGCAGTGCCTAAAGCTCAAAGTGTCTGAGTACACCCCCAGCTTGCAAGGACTGACAATGAACATTATGTAATTGTACAACATACAGTATAATGTATCTATGTGCTTGATTTTATACTTTTATACTGTTTTCCAAATCCTTCTGCATATATTGGTCGTACTTAATCCCCTTCTGTTCCCTTCTTTGGTGTCTTGTGAGACTTGTGAGACAAGTCATCAGCTTTCTCCTCATATATTCATTTCCCTTAGCTAATTACATGTATTTATAACCTGTTTACAGTCCCCTGTTAGCTCATACGCATTTCATTTGATTGGTTTGTTTGTGAATCTTTTAAACATGCTCTTGTATCTTAAGTCATTCCAGCCAACAGAGGGCCATGTCTTGCGTCAATTTTGAGATTGCTAATGAACAGAAGAAGGGGACAGCAAACATGGAGTCTTCTGTAATTCTTCATTTTGATATGTCTGAACCCCATATGTGCAAGGAAATTAAAGGATATGGGAGAAATAGCCCAATGTTGTTTTGGATGGCATCCAAAGTCATATCTTAGACAGCCATGCTCCACTCTGAGGATTACTGAGGTTACACATACATGCTCCATATGTTTGCCCTTAATTAGAGAGAAATCAGTTAAAAAGAGTTACTTTCTCAAGATATGGACAGTCATTCATCTAATTTTCTGATTCCCAATTTAGGTTACCGGTCTATATGTTGTTGGAGCAAATTTGAGTGTTAGGTGGGCTTTGCATTTTTAGTTGGTGAGTTGATACTTGAAGAACGCCTATTGACTGTCTTGTGTGTGTAATCTCTTGGTCATCCAGGTATGATCCATAGCAAAAGAAAAATTTAATTTTGTCAACTGGACAAAAGTTTTAGAGTGAAGATGTTTCGCTGCTCATCCAACTGGCTTCTTCAGTTTTGGTCAGATTGTGGACACTGCCTTATATCTATCTGAAGGGAGGAGCTAACTACACTGAAACTAACACACCTATTTGTTTACTGCTTCTATTTGTTAACTTGGTCTATTGAACTACACTAAGTGTGAACTGGGCCTGAGTCATATTTTGCATAATCGTTCAGGCCTCTAATGGATGCTCTCACACCTATTATCATACTGGCTGTCACTAGTGTTTTCCTTGTTTTGATTTAGGTCTGAGGATGGAGTTATAAATGGGAGATAAATGATGTCTAAGCCCTCCATTCCTGTCCAAGGAAGGATTGTCTTTCCAAACAAAAATGGCCTCTTTAACTCCCCTCTCAAACAATTTCTTTTCTTTGGCAAAGATCTGTACCTCACTATTTTCAAAGGAGTGGTTCTTGGCTTTGAGATGGAGATGTACAGCAGATTGGGGTCCTGAGGTGTTAGTACATTCTCTTAAGGAGTGGCTGTTTTGTTTCTCCAATATAACGCTCACTGCAGTCTTTACTACACTGAATGGAGTAGACCACATTGCTTTGTTTGTGACTCTGGGTTTTGTCCTTTGGGTGAACCAGATTCTGTCTTAAAGTGTGGCACAACACATGCAGAAAGGCCCCTCTGCTTGTGGATATCCAAAATGGGCCTTCAATAGACCCTTCGTTAGAGAGCTAAAAAACATGACAGAGAATCAGAACCTAGGAGAAAAGGTGTAACTATTCCTTGCACAGCTGGTGTGTCTGAAAAGCTTCAGTGGATTTTCAGGGAGCATGAAATCTTGGTCTATTTCAAACCTACAAACACTTTAAGACAGAAGCTGATTTACAGTCCAGAAAGGATCTCAGTTTATCGAGAGAATGACCCAAAACCGGCAAGCCTAGAGAAAAAAAAAAGTGTCATATTTGATCACTATAACTACACCAGAATACACCTTCATTTTTTATATAACTTGAGCTTCTTGATTGCTATATATCTTTTGCTACTAGAGTACCAGATTTTTGGTATATTAAACATCCAGTTATTCCTCATGGATTTTGGGCGGAATTTTGAGTTTATAAATGCTTTTCCTAACTTTCAAACCAAAGTGTTCCTGTCACGGTAATACAACAACTAGCATGCTCCTGCACACTTCCTGATTCTTGGGACAATGTTTTATAATTAGATGCCTGCAGTATACAATAGACTTATTTTGACCTCAAGAGCTACTTATACAATATATCTGTATTAGGGCAAGACAAATTTTGTTTTACGTGGGGAAAAAAATCGGGTATAAAGGGCGTTTAATTTTCTATCTGTCTTTGTATTGTCCACTCCCCACTACCTCTTAGTATGCACGCATGCACTCTTTATACATCTCCATCTCCTCCACAACCCTCCGCACTGCCACCTACCCCCCCAGAGGGAAAAGGTCCTGCTGATTAGAACAGGCCTCTCCCCGGCTCTCATCCATCATCATCTAACTTACTGCTGCCTCCCCTGTTCACACTGTTGTTCTGCCCTTCGCACACACAAATACACAGTAGCACAACAGTTCACATTGATTGAATCAGGATTAATTAGCTATGAGGTAATCATTGGCTGCAAACAAGGCTGTATGTCAGGAGAGTTGACATTTAGTCGACACCAGAGGAAGCAGAGAGTGGAAGGTGTTCATGTGTGTGTTGTGTGGGGGTAGTAGAGCATTGGTCCACTGTCCACGGCTTCACAGGCCTGGCCGTTTAGTTATACTAGTATATATCGACAGTTTTGGTAACTCGAAGTTCAACATTTGCTTTATTTGTTTATCTCACTAATGATTGTTCTGCCAGCCTATCAGCTGTAGCTTTACGAAGTGATCTGTCATTTTGTATGAGTCAACTCATTGATTTCTCAACGTTTTGATGAGGATTAGTCATGTGGTTTTAAAGGTGCACTATGTAACCTTCCTGGTAGAGGGTCCACCACCTGCTTGTCTCCGTGGGGATATTATTGTGTTATAGTGGAACATTTCCAGGCAAAGCAGTAACATCTCCATGGAGACAAACATGCGTTGGACTCTCCACCAGATATGTTATGTAATGTTTGTTTGAATAGATGTTTTTTAAAAGTTCATTTAAACGTTTTTACGTATTGTGTTGGACAAGTGTTCAGATCTAAATTTCAATGTAGTATTCCACATTTTTACATGGCAATGCTTGATCATTTTAACTCATGGTTTCTTGAAAAAAAACCAAACAAAAAAAAACAACAATATCTTAATCATCATGATATAAATAAAATCACAACTGCTAGATGAATGATTATAAACCAAATCATAATCATTAAATCACTTGAGCATGTGTCTTGGTTGCTTGTTAGCTGAATGTGTGGCACATATAAAAACAAAAAAAAAACAAGCAACAATCATTATAATTTCATAATGTCATTTGTTAACTGAACATTGAAACATATTGAGCAAAAGGTCAACATGAGGAAATTTCCAGAGCATTTTAATTATACACCTTTGGAGACATCTCAGTGCTAATTTTACCTGCACAAGTGCTTCTAGCAGTGTGAGGAAGTGTGCTAACACAGTGCCATGCTAATTATGACACTCAATAATTTATCTGTGATTCGAGTTCACAAGCTTCACAACGTGTATGATTTCTTCTACCCAGTTTGTCCTCAAGGCCTGTTCTCCAGACCACACGAGAAGTTCTACACATCAATATTTCAAAGCTAATTATGACAGCAAAGCACTGCCTTTAATATGACTGTATAAGTGTGGGCGGCAAGCCTATAGTCATCGTGGTTATTAGGGCAGAGGGATAAAAGATTGTGTATGAATTAATAACGATATGGAGTTATGATTTGTCAGGCCACTCCAACCACAACAAGTAGTCAACATCTTCCAGTTACACATTCATGATTTGGCACATAAAATCCATGAAAATCTTTCCCCAATTGTAATTATGTAACACAATATATGTACACAGAACTATTTATAAAATGCAAGAACTAAAATGCATTATCACTTACCAATATATCAACATTATAATTTGCTTCTTGACCTTTACTCTTGCATCTTGCTCTTTTGGTTCCATCCCACACATTCTTAAATGAAAGAATGCAAGCTTCTATGTAGATGAGTTATTTACAATTGATTGAATGCATCACAAAATCAAAATGAAGACCTTGCACATAATAATTATAGGGATGCCAAAGGAGTGACTTCATATTTGAATCTTTCCAACATAAACAAATCTCAATTCTTCTGCTGTGTCATAGCTTATATAGAGACTACACATAATAAGTACCTTAGATGAACCCCGGGGTCATGGTGCTTTGTATGGGAGTAGGGTGATGCTGTGTATCCCTTGACACTCACAGTGACCCTGGGGAGGAATTGAGAGGGTCCAGGGCAGGCTCCAGGGCACAAACCAGTCCAGTCACCAAAAGAGGCCAGACAGTGATGGATCCCCCGCCCCAGGGAGAATGGTCAGCAGAGCACTTAGGCGTAAATACACTCACAAACACACGCGCACATTAAACAGCCCACAGACACAGGGACCCCAGACACAGCTCACAGCGAAGTGGAAATGAGATGTTTAGCCTGATGATGCGTGACATCTGTAATGCATTCTAATGCTCCCCATCGGAGCACCAGTCTTTAAGAATGATTGATGATGTTGTTTTATCATCTCAGTAAACACAGCTTAATAAACAAGGGGCATGTCTAATCACCCAGTAAAGAAAATGTCTCCAAAAAGAAAAGGAATTCACAATCACACTTATATTTTAATGAAAGATCACATTATTAGATTGTTTTAAGGCATGAGAATGTACTGGAGGCTATTGCCAATCACATGATCTTCCTCTGGGCAATCACAATATAATCACAATACAACTTTTTATTAATGATGCATGGGCAATATAGTTTAAGTTTTGTCCACAGACAAATCTGTTTTTACTGAATTTGCCTGAATGAGCATCTGCATAGGTTTCACAAATATCTTTTAACTGCGTGATCATTTCTAAGCAAAAGTTAAAATAACCAGTTGTGTTAATCTTGGAGTTGGTTTATGCAGATTGTATAGCTTTCGCTCTGTGTAATATTTATTTGTGTAGTGTATTACCCACAACAACCAAACTCTTTACAATGCAATATGTGTGTGTGGATAATAATGTGAATATGGCGATATTTACATTTTGAGTTCTTGAGGTACTTCATGCAGTGGGCTCTTGGTACAACTTTTCTTTGTGCACTTTTGTATGCTAAACTCCACACATCCCGTATACATCTCACCCCTGTGAATATTCCCTACAATACTGAACTGTGACATATGAGGCGTTATCCATGCTGTGTGTAGTCAAAGTATTGATGGGTACAGTAGTCTCATAGTGGTGTAGCTCCTGTTGTGTCAACATGTCACCTGCACTCGGCTGCAGTCCTCAGGGAAAAAGAGCTGAATACATAAGACTGTACAGACACTGTGCAAACAGGAGACTGACATCAGAGCTGTGAAGGTTTGACCTCATGGGACCAGCTCCTCCTGGGAGAGACCAGAGCTATGGTACGGATGGAGTCTGAGTATTAGCCATGTTATTGTCATGTTTGTATGTTTGTCTCTGTCTAATGCTTTGTTACTAGCCCTATATGTCCCTAAAATGCATAAATTATAGTTCTTTAGGAATGTTAATTGCATAAGTAAAATTTGACTTCCAAATTTTAGGGCATATAGTGGTTGAATCTGACATACGTGTTCTTTAACTACATCCCTCACACATGTAGTCTAAATTATTTTGCTGCTTTATTGGGAAATGTGTACATTTGAAATTTCCTGTAAGAATGCAATGTAATGCAATATTGCCATTCTTTGTTCATTTTTTCCAGCCTTTTTGGCAGATGGCTTTTACATTATTGTAAATTTAGCCATTTGGTTGTCAGCTGCAGATGATTCAAAATTAGCAATAGCTTGTGGCCTTGAAAAAGTGCCATGTTCTTTTTTAGTATGACATTCTCCTGAAGGTAGTTGTAATGTTTATGCACTTGCAGTTGGTAAGCAACTGTAAACATAAGAAATCCAAATAACACAGAATCCAGTTCAATTCCAGTCGAAAGGAACATACAGAATTTGTTATTATGTATGTTATGTATGCTTACAAAATGAATAATAACCTTGTTGAGACCGAACCTGTTTAATGTGCATGTTTCAATATCCTCATGAGCTGGTCAGATGAAACATACGAAAGAATGTTCACCTGTTTCTCATAGTAACCATAACTGTTTTCTCTAATCAGCATACTCTTGTCCAAACCACTAGCAAGTGACGTTATTCAGACACCAGCTCTGGATCCAGGGATGTAAGAAGGGCAGGTAGATGTGAGTTCTCTAAAGCTGACACAGTTTGATAAAACACACACTGGCAAACCAGAGGGACCTTCTGCTGTGCACGGTTTACAGACTAACAAATTAGAGGAATAGAGAATGACAATGTGACTACACGTGTTTGTCTTTAGTGTCAGCTCTTGGCCCAAAGCCCAAAATGAAGAAAACTCAAGAAAATGCATGAGATGAAAGTTGAGGTTTCATAGAACAGTGGGTAGCTTATTAAATCCTCTTTGATCCTGCTGTCTTTGATATCGGTGCTCTCATAAAGAATTCACTTTCAGTAGTAAATATAGGTAGTTCAGAGAGACACCGTGACACACACACGCGCACATACACTTACAGTCTCTTTAAATTATACAAAACAACTTCGCAAAAATCTGCAGCTCTCAAGAAATGAAACCAAGAGACTAAAAATGATCTTTCTTATATTTGCCTATGACGACTTTGGTGCCAATCGTTGATCGGTTTTATTTTTAATGGTGAAAATAGAAAATGGATGGATGGATGGACAGTGCACATTCATTGACGTGCGTTAGTCCAGCAGGTAAATGCGCCAGAGTTAGCTATACAAGCTAATTTTCATCCGTGGTTCCATTGGCAGTTTTCTGTACACAATACCCGATATTACCCAACCTATAACATGCTCAACAGCTAAAGTAGTTCTGACCAGGCCTAGCGCAAGATCTGGAAATGGCTCCCTGGGCACTGTACGGCGTTAGCTCACTGCTCCTGACAGGTTGCCTCAGCATCACTGGTTGAAGGATGGGTCAAATGCAGAGGATGAATTTCCTCCATGAAAGATCAATAAAGAATACCTTATCTTATTAGCAATCTACTTTAATGGTCTGGCTGCTGTGCATGACCTTGCGTTAGCACAGTAATTGCTTTTATGTTTTTATTCTCCAAAAAATGATTTAAGTCTATCATATTTCTGCCATCCCTTACCTCCTGCCCACACTGTCCCCTGACCTGGCATTGCCCCCTACTGAGCCCCATCACCCCTTCACCCGTTCACCCTCTGACCCCTTCACCCCAGGGCTAACCTTGTTTGTTTGCCTTGACCAGAGGATGACACAGTGGCGTTGAGACGGAAGGGTCACGGCTGCCCCGCCCTGACCCCTCACCTCTCCTTCTGCTTAATGCCAGGGCACTGGGGCTGTGATGAGCCCAGCACACACTCACCTGCAAATGTTCAGAAATAAGAAAAGTTTAGAGCGACACAACTTCCTGCTCCTTTGTTGACTGAAGCTTAATTTTGTCATATCAACTTAAAATGTAGTGTACTATATGACAAATTGGACAACACAATTGTAGTTATTAATGGAATTAGTGTTATTTGGTATTTACAAGCATTTCATGAGTTGCTTAGTAACTGAGGATGATAACAGGAAGTGCTCAAGTGAGCTGATGAAATTTTAGATGGTGATTCTGATCTGCTGTTTTTGTGTTTGTCTTAATTGAAGAATCTGCAGTGAACTGGAATAAAACATAAAGGATGCCCCAGTTACCTTAGTGCCGATCAAGAATGGTGGCAAATGAACAAGAAAATCTAACACAAAGAGAATTCTTAACTCAACTCGTGTCGTCTTTCAGTGATGGCTCCTGTTTGGAATCTCGTGACCTCTTTTTCTTAGTAATTACATAGTTTGAGCTGGGTAAATGAACACAAAAAGGTAACTGTACTGAATAACTGAAAAATCATTATTAAAACATGTTTTTTGGTCATACGTGTTTGCAAGCTTAGATGTGGACTATGTTGATGTAGCATTATAGATCTTGCTTAAATCTGTACATTTAGCACTGTCAGTTGTACTGTCTTTTTATTTTTATTGAAATAAAATAAGTAGGTCCATAAGCCCTCATTTCTGCATGTTATTTTTCTTAAGTTAACTTTCTCTTCCTCCCAGAGTCACGCTTGTCCTTGCTGCAGTAGCCCTGCTCTGTTCTTCTGCCCCTCTGTGGGTACTAGTCTTTGTTAGAGAGCTGAGGGCGCTAATGGGCATCAGGAAAGGCCAACATTCACCTTATTAGGGCCACTTATTTTAATGTCATTCTCTACAGAGCCATCTACATGGAAGATTTGGCATCACAGTGTCTTCCTTGGCTGTGGTCTCTGGCGGCGTTTAGAGCCTCATCATTTCGGCCTCAGTACCCATAGTTTAAGCAAAGGAGGGCTCTAGTGATTAATGACCATCAGCCCTTTCTGTGTGCTAAGTGGCATTACATCTTTGGCCCTCCGTGTGAGATTCTGAATAGATTACTTTTGTGTGAATAATGACTTTTAGTTAGAGGAACTCTTGAGAGACCGTTAGAAATACACTTGCACACAAACCTGCACACACACACCCTCACATGTTATTATCACACTCCAGGGGAAGTCTTATTAATCTTCAGGTTTTTTTTTTATCCTTCTTCCTCATTTGGAGGCAGCTCATGAACCATTCAGCTCCTGCCTTCTAATGGTGTTTCACAAGGCACTGTGGGAAATCTTTTATACATCAATAAGGGCAATTATCAGCTTAACTGAGAAAACTGTGTCGCCAGCTCAGCCATGCCCTTATCTGCTGTGTTTTACACCACTGTACACTCTGGTGCCATACCATAGGAAGCCACAGGCACCTCAGGCTTTAGTTTTTAGAAATAACAGTGCCTAAAGGTGCACTATGTAACTTTAGATAGGCTGCCACCTATTGTATCCTGTTATCTATATTCATGGAGTCAAGCAGGTGATGCCACCAGACCAAGATACAGGTCTGATCTGTAATTGAATAAATGCAAGATAGATAAGTTTAATGTTATATAGTGAAGCATTCCAGACAAAGCAGTAAAATCTCCAGCAAGACGAGCATGTGGCGGACCAACCACCAGAAAAATTACACAGTGTACCTTTAAGTAAGTTGGTATTTATAATGTATACTTCTGATTAGTGTTTTACTACAAACGTCATTCAATTTTGAGTACTTCTAATATATGTAATAGTTTCAAAATGTAAAAAAACCCCAAATATAGTTACTTATGTTTTGTGTGCAGATTCTTTTTAATATGCTAAATATGCTAAAAAAAAAAAAAAAAAAAAAAAAAAAGATAGGACATGCCTGACTCATTTTGGTCATTATATAAATTCTAAAATATAATT
Organism: Periophthalmodon schlosseri; assembly: GCA_000787095.1. Classification (NCBI taxonomy): domain Eukaryota; kingdom Metazoa; phylum Chordata; class Actinopteri; order Gobiiformes; family Gobiidae; genus Periophthalmodon; species Periophthalmodon schlosseri. The sequence continues at coordinate 52,001 of KN476476.1, forward strand.
CAGGAAATACTACTATTTTAAAGTATCAATTCAATCTCACAAGTAAATTTAGTTAAAGTGAAATCTGCAATTTGGCTTATTTCTGAACACATATGCTCACAATACTCTAACTCACTATGACAAGCATTCTCTCTAGTTTGCCCTGGTAGGCAGGTTGGAACACTTGGCACAAGATGGCACTACATCCACACTTACCCCCCTGGGTGCCACCCCAACCCCACCCCTTACAGTCGCGGGTGTGCATTTCCATTGTTCTGAGGGGGAGTGGAGTGGTTGTGTAGAGGGGCCAGTGATGCACAGCTGGGAGCATTAACAGCTTAACCCTCGACGCACACTCTAATGCAGGATTGGGCATGAAGCAACCAGGCTGAGCCATAGTCAGAGGGGCTGTGGGAGTGTGTGCATGTAGAAGTTAGTCCGCTTGAGAATGCCAACACTTATGGGGCTAAATTAGATGAGGTCTTTGGACATATTTAGGCCTTAGATGGAGCACAACCAAAATTATTTTTAAAGTTCTGAAATAGCAGTTTCATTGACCACACCTTACTTCACACTGCTAATTGCTAAACTAATTCCAGCCTCATTTCCCGTAGACAGAGCAGCTTAATCTCTCAGTCAATTTGAAGCAGTGCCCCATGGCCTCTGTCCACACCCCTGCTCCCGCCTGCCTTTCACTGCCACCATTGCTTGTAGTGCCAGCGTGCTCCGTCCCTCTGTTCCATTGCTCAGGCCTGTTATTTGCTGCCCAGACATCATTTGCTGCCCAGCCACCCTCATCTGGTCATACATCACCAGCTGGCCAGACAAAACTGAGGTAGAATAGTGGCCGTGTCGCGCACTTACCCTTAGAGACTCTTAAGCCTTTGTGCTCCATTTTCACAGCATCTCCAAACTCTCTGGTTAGGAACAAGAGGGATCAGACCCAGGCTTATATTTATACCCGCAGTGCCGTGACCGCTGCTCCGTGGCAGTAATCACCACTGTGTGCAGAGTTTGAGTGGAGCAGACATTTGGCCCGCTCCAGATGGGCAGCAGCCAGCTTGGCCTCTCAGAACTGAAATCATAGATGGGATTTTGGCCCTGCCAGCTCTGAACTGGCAAAGCAGTTGTTCTGATCTAAGGGAGAAAAAACACAGGAATATGATGATAATGTTTCAGCTTAATCATTTGAAAGGTCAGTTTTGCTTTGTTCCGTGTAACGCTTTGTACAGTGATTTGTGCGAGGTTTAAAATTGCTGGACTAATGTTTTCATGCTGGGTATCTCTGTCATACAGCTTGGCAGACAGCACTGTTTTGTTTTAGACTGATGTACTTAAATGGCTGCCAGAAACAATATTTGCATTACGGCTTAATTACTGTCATCTGTGTTGTACTATTATTTTAACTGTGCCCGTTCCTGATGTGGACATTTTTTGCTTCTCATAACACTTGCACAAATACCACTAGAGATCTCAGACAATATTATGTCCTTTGCATTACTCAGACAGATTGTGTTTATTTTACTTACTAGTTTTTACAGTTTGACAGTCACTTTGTTGAACTGCGATTGTGAATGGGTCCATAGATTGTATATCATTATGTTGTTTTTAATAAGCTGTAGTAAACCTCTGCACTATGTTTACAAGAGCATCCTCCCACCATTCAGGGAGGCAGAGTTTTGTCTGACTGGATACTGGAGGTGTTTAACTGATATTTAAACTTCACTGTGGACACATTTGTATTTTTTTAGCATGCTAGATCCATGGTTCTACAGTGGCTGACTCTAAAACATGACTACAGTATAGTAGGATAGGATAAATATGAAATATGACTCTAAATTAGATTGCATAGGAATGCTAGTACTATTAAAACCCGTACCTCAGTTTGGGAAACACTGACATAGATAGACAGTACAGACACATAGTTGTCTTATCATCCCTCTTGTGCATGCTTATGTATGTACAGTGTTCAAACTGACTCAGCTCCTGGATACTGTGTGAGAGGAAGAGAATGAGATCACGTTACGCTAGGGATAATCCTCACAAAGCCGTTTTGTTCAGGCCTAAATCACGGGATATTACCCTACCCATAAGTGATTTTAATTGGTTGTCTCATATAACCGACACTCCCGCCTAATGCTAATGCTGCCCTTTAATTGGCTGAAGGCTGACTGCGCCTGTTAAGTTCACGGGACAATAATGGTATAGGTGACAAACTTACTGGAGATTGGGAGCGCTCAAAGGATCAGACACTTAACCATGTCACAGTCCAGTCCTGGTACTGTTTTTGGGCCAAGGATGACGGCTATGCTCGAATGCACGCAATTAAGCCGCACTAAAATATGTGCCGGTTTTGTGTTCATTGTCTCGTCTGTCTCCCCTGCTGGAATGGAGATAGCACATATTGTCCTCTTGCCACCCTACTGTCCTAATTGAAGACTTGGCTGGGTCCTGTGTAACATTTCACATTTTGCGTTGCCATAGTGACGGTGGTGGTTTTGATAATCAAGGATCCTTATATTGCCACCTCCTGCAGGCTCCATTGACCACAGTTTGGCCAGCCATCTGGGGCTCTAGCTGGCGGGCAGGCGGGACTTTGGTGCATGCTGGTCAGTCATTGGCATGTCCACCCGGCTACTTGGCTTGTCCTTTATCACATTTTAGCAGGGGGATTCCACCACTGTTCCATACAATGTTTTTCATTGCAGTGCTACATTGCAAACATCTGTTGACGGGGTGTTTAATTTGAATAGCTGTGTTCTATACCACAACAGGCCTAAGTAAGGATTACACTTGCAATAAACCAGGACTAAATCATGCTAAATAAAACTGGCCGTTTTTGAATGTGGATTTCTGCCATGGTAGAAAAAAGAGAGTAATAGATTCTCACTAGTATGTAGTTTGCAATGACTCTGCGATTAATCGAGTTTTTACTCAGCTCAAGATTTAGTCATTTCTAATTGTTAATAATTTGGTTGGCTCTTTTAAATTGAGAGGTCTATCTTCTGTAAGTAAAAGTGGTTTGGAGCAGAGGTTAGAAATTCTGAAAGAAATTTGGTTATGTTTTGTGTTAAATAGCAAGGATTAAAAGTATCTATTGTTTATATAGGTCTACAAGATTTATTTATGTATTTATTTATTTTAATGAAAGCCATTTTTATTTCTTTTTAATAGGTCAAAATCAAATTGAATCAAAAATCATGATCAATCAATATGAGTTAAAAAAAACAAAACAAAACATGATTTTTTTCTCATATTGCTCAGCCCTAACACTATAAGCCGTAAACACTTAAACATTTCTGTTCTTACACAAATAGCAGCTCATCCTCACCACAATCCTACTTTACATTGTCGATCCTGGGATGAGGCTAAATAAATCACTGTCACTCTAATCCCTATTATCAAAAGCAGACAGTGTATTTTTGCACTACCACTTGCTCCAGACAGCACAGTCTAACTGACCAGACTAGTGTGCATGAGAGCTTTCTCCCCAACCAGACGACCATCCAACCAGCAGAGCCCCATTACCATAGCACAGGTGCAAGTGTGCTCGGCTTGACCTTGGGAGCAGTGCAGAGCTTGTCTATATGAGGCCTCGAGACATGGCATTTGTGGCATTTAACCCGTCATCATTCGGTGACCCCCGTTTAGCCCCCTCCACTTTGTACTGTCATTCTTTTCCTCTCCGCCCCCCTCCACTCTCTATGTGCATATTCATCTGCCCCCACCCATACCGCTCCTCCACCTGTCACTGACTTCAGACCTTTAACCTGCAGGTAAACAATACAGTCCAGGTGTGTGTGTACGTGTGCGTGTGTTGAGACTAACTCAGATATTAGACTATGGGTTTAGGAGGAGAATGTGTTTTGCAAGGTCACTCCACTTTGTATCTCATAATCATATACACTGTATTGTACATAAGTTGACATCAAAGTAACCGGACCGTGAAAAGTTTGGAAATGTAAATTACTGACATGAAATTATAATACAGAAAATTGAGATATATGCATGAGGGCAAAGGCTGTATGCTTTTGAAATGTGTGTGTTAAAAGAGATGTTTTGGGTTTTTTTGTTTTTTTCCTCTGTATTTAGTGTGAAACTTTAACATATACGTAGATTAATTTACTTGTTTTTATTGTTGAAAAATATGCATTTTTTTTTCCAACACTACGTGTACAACCAACAGCCTGAATTGTTCAACACTCTGTAGTAACTGTAAAATCAAGATACAGAAGAGGTATAAGAAAAAATCAGTAGTAATCAATAACATGCATCCAATCTGAAAGCTTACTCCTAATACACATGACTAGAATTAAAATTCAAAATAAATGCCATGATTTTGTGTAATAGCAGTAGTGCTGCATAATGTACATAGATACATGTGTACCTAAGCTAGTGTGCATACTAGAACTGTATAATAAGAGACAGTAGTGCACTGTGGCACGTGTACAGAGCTCTGTAAGTTGCGTATTTGGAATAAAACCCTCTTCACTCACCTGATGATTAGCTTAGAAAATGAGAGAAGCCGCATGGGGCCTCATTATTGTTCAAATATTTATCCCACTGTTGCATTTTTTCCTAATTTTAATTTTTATGTGAATGTGGTTCCACACATACTTTACAGGCATGGCTAGGGAAATACCCCAGACAATCTGAGAGGAGGAGTTTTATAGAGTTCTGAGACATACCTTTCTCCACCTCTTTCCCATTAAAAGTGCTCCCTGGACAGAAGCTTTCAATCCATCATGGCTTACGTACAACAGTTGCCTCATTTTCACCCCCACTTTCTAGATCTTGGCAGTTATTCTTAGTTTTGATACAAAAGAATGCCCAGATGTTTGTATGAATGTTATGAATAATTCCGGTGCTTTATAGAAACGCATAGTAGCTTCATTTAAATACAGGGACACAACACTTACAAAAGCAATCATTTATTTTAATAATTTACCACATTTTATTCTTCTTAGACTCAAATTTGGGCATTAGTTTTTACTTTTAGTTTTATTACTATTGTGCAACTATTATTCTGGTTAAACGTTTGCATAACTTTTGTCAGATGGAATGCATTCTCTTCTATCTAGATGTGATACAGTTTAACATTTTGCAGCAAACAAAAAGGGGAGAAGAATTTGGAGGACAGGTGGGGGCTGAGTTGCTCGTGGCAGCTGACCTGTCACTTCAGGATCCTGTTTGGGCAAACAGAGGGAGCACGAGGAGGAGGCGGGGGCTTGTGTGAATAAATACTTTGGAGAGAATGAATAGATGGATGAACAGGGGATGACAGGAGGACGACAGAACATGATGGTGGGGCTGACGGAGATGGGATGTGACAGTTCTCCCTGGGACGGTGTGATTAATTGGGATCAGGTCACCTCTTCAGTGTGTGGACAGTAATGCTATGCGGTCTCATATGGCTATTTACATACAACAACCTCACACACAAACACAACTATGACTGCATGTGCGAGCAAAACACACACTGCTCTATGTGGAATGCTGACATTATTTCTGGCTCCAAACACTGGTCCAAGTTGTTGTAGTAGCAGCAGTGGAGCTTGTTGGTTTCCATGTTGCATTCAGATACAACTTTTTTCCCCGTTCGTCTCTTTTTTGTATTTTCCTTGTGCCGAAACAAATATATATGCTTGACAAGAGCTCCTACTAAGAAAGTGGTTGTCGGTGCTGAAGTTCTTGTGTTACCTTTTGCAAACTCTGTCTCAAAGCGCCAGCCCCTCTTTCAGGAAAGGGGATAAGATAGCAACCCAATGGAAAGCGCAGATACTAAGAAGACACATGGCACTGAATAATTTATGGCCCAACAAAATAGAGACAGCCACTTGAAGTCCTGAGTAAGTAGGAGATATAGACAGTGGTGACATATCAAGCCACAATAAAGACACAGGGAACAGTTGGGAAGGCAGGGGGAAATGTTCAGTAGATTTCCAGAGTTAAGAGTTTGTTTTGGTTTCCCTGCACTACCTGCCTCTCTGTTTGAAAGTTGCATTGCTTCGCCTTGTTTACCAAGTCCTTTTGCAGCCTGCTCTGTTACACCGGGGATAGTACCCAGGTGAGCAGCGCTATACACAAGGAAGACAGAAGCCAGTGGCCCTTTGATTCTGGGCCGCTGGTTCCCTTAGATTAGCTATTCCCTCTATACCCCGATGAATTCACTGGCAGAGCAGCCAGTGTAACAGAGGGAGACACTTCCATCCCCATCGGAGGCTGAGGTGTGATGTGTGTCTGGCTGGCTCGGGGAGTAGTCGCTCTGTGGACCGGCTGCCTGATATGCTGCCAACTTGGGTGTGGGCTCCTCATACACTACGTGGGTATGACATTTAAGGCTTGGCCTCTTTGGGCACTGACACAGACACCTCAGACGGCTGGCGAGACTTGCAGACCTCTCCAGCCTCCCTCCAGTCTCCCTCCAGTCTCCCTCCAGTCTCCCTGCAGTCTCCCTGCAGTCTCTCTCCATTACACCTCTGAAGCACTGATGATGGCAGGTCGCGGTGGAGAAGCTGTCCTCACACTGCCCGTCACATCCTCGCCACTTTCATCCCCTTGCTCACTTCAAAAGTGACATCTGTCATCACTAAGAAGCTTGGAAGCGCAGTGTTCCTGCGATGTGCTGCTTTGATGGTGATTTGGCCCCAGGCGTTTGTCATACATAACTTAGGTAGAGAACAATGAAAATTCGTACTTGGATTTTAAAGGAGAAAAGTGTCTAAGTACACTACAGGCTCCGGAAATCAAAATGGCTCTAACCACACGAGGGAGTGAATCAAAGTAAAGCATGCAATGGTAGAAGTAGTATTCGTTTCTCATATCACAGTCTTGTCAGTTTTCTTTATGTTCAGCTCGTTACTGTGTCCCCAACTGGAGACCGAAGGAACTGGAGTGACATCAAGAGCTTAGCCTGGTGTTTCAAACTACTCTGCAAAGTTTAACATGTGGTTATAGCAAAAACTGTTTAGTCACCAGTTCAGTCTGCCTCCAAATGTAAACAAAAGTTTGTATGTAATGTAGACTGTTGAAAGAAAAAATGACAGTAGTGGGTGTGTTTGTCAGTATGCGGTTTGCTTCAGAACTGACAGTGTGTACCTGGGGTGATTTGTAAAACCTAGTTATGATTATACCCAATCCTTTTCAGCACAACTGTCATAAACATGTCTTTTAACTCACCTTGTTTTTCTGTGAAACTTGACCCTGTCTTTAACATCATCCTTTGTCCACACTGGATGATTGATTGAAGGAACTTGTGTCACTCTTACTTTTCTTTTCTTTCCTTTCTTTTCTCTCTCTCACTGCTTCCTGTGCTGTGTGCCGTGTTCATGTGAACCCACAGTTCACTGATGGCTTGATGATTCTGACTTATCTCTACGATACTGACACATTGTCCTCCAGATGAATGTCAGATTACTAGGTCCACTGTCACAAGATTTTGATCATTGCATCATTTAAAAGTACATCAAGCCTGTGTTCTTATATATACAGTCTATGCAAATACATTTTTGCTTTTAGCACTACTCAAATTCCAGTAAAATCCTCCATCTTACATCTGATTTGAACCATGCATCAACATGGATACAGTACACTGAAGCACAGTTGAACTATGCATGCTGACGTGTCCTTGGGCAAGACATTTCAACCTTGCTCATGTATGTAATGTAGTGCAGCTGCTGATAGTGTAGCAACTTTGCTTCGATTAGTCTACCTCACAACCGCAGTGCAATGTTATTATTATTAGTATTATGTTATTGTCTTAGTATTAACAATCTTAACTCTAAATGCTTGATCAAACCTAACTTTATGAAGGTGGTTTAAACATTTTTAATATCTTCCCCATCTAACTATGAATGGGTCTCTGGCCTATGATGCACATGGCTGCCCACTACCAAGCGCCACTGAACAACCCTCCTCTCTGTTTAACTTAAGTCATGTGTATACCTGCAGCAGTGGCCCATCAACAATTTATATATTTTCCCCTTGTGTTTGCATTTATGCTGTTTATTAAAGCCAAGCTGGATGTTGGTGAGATCAGTGGAAGCCTCTATAGTATCTGTCATTGAAATGTGGCTTTACAATGAGTGTCACCCTTGTACTTTTATCACTGCCAGCACTAAGAAAATGATGTGAACATGTGAGGAAATTATTCACAAACATCATAATGTATGTACCAGCGCTTTTCCGCCTCCACAAAGTGTGTACATGTCATACATTAATCATCATTCATCTTGAAAACAACATATTAATCAATGATAGGTGCACAAAAACATTCTTTTCTAATCACCAACTCACCAACTCTATGTTTGATCCAGCCGCGCCTTTAATCTTGCCTCGTGTCGACAGATCCGTGGATGTCTATTGTTGTAGGTGCATCACAGTGCTCTTAGTTGTGGACAAGTTTACACTGATTGTTTCATGTATCCAGGCCTGGGCTACCGATGCCTGCAACGCTTTTGAACCTGGCCTTTTGTGTCCTCCAACTGAGCTTTTGTTCTAGATGAAACAGACTATGTATGGTCAGCAGTGCTCTCATGTACCAGAAAGTGTCAACTCCGCCATGTGCACATACACACATCTATTTGCAGTGAAACACATATGTAATCATG
>KN476477.1:0-15816 GCA_000787095.1 Periophthalmodon schlosseri
ATAATAATAATAATAATAAGTGCTGATAAAATAAAAAGGCATGCTTTAAAATAAGGTAAATCAAAATAAAAATAGACTTTAATGACTCAATATAAATAAATGTACAGTATGGGCAGAACAACACTACTAAGCTACAGAAAAAAACAAAAAACAAAAAAAAACAACCAAACTTTACATTCAAAGAAATACAACTCTATTTCACATTTCACCACTTGTCACTGAATTAAAGTCCTGAAATGTTCAAATAGTTATTTAGAGTAAAGAGAATCGGTCTTTGCTCTGTTTATCGGAGGCTGACGGGAAAAATACCCAGAAGACACCTAAACACCGCCTTTAACAGTGAATATGACGTTATACTTATCCATTACCCACAAGGCCCCGCTCCTTTTGTTCATTGTTAATATTTGTAGGTGTATTCTGAAAGTGAAGCGTGCGTCTGTAGAAGTCCCTGAGTCACCTGTGTGTTTTCAGTATCAGTGGAGCTGTGGTCAGTCCCAGACAGTGACTCATGAGATAAAAAAAAAAACAAATACAAGGTGGAGATATGACACTTTCACTATTGGTAAAATGAGTATCAGACCTGACGCGATACTGATTCAGAATTCACGATGATTAAAAAAAAACAACACTTTCTTTAGATAATAGAATGTGATTTACATATTGGCTCCATATTTAGCACTTTCCACCATTCAAAAGATGGAACTGTTGGTTTTGAATTGTTAATTTCCACGGCAACAGCGATAATTTTTCATGATACGAGAACGAACAAACGCAAACTGCACCAGGTTCATCTTGACACTGAAAGAGAGATAAAGCTGAGTGTCTCTGTACAGTAAACCTTATGAGAGCGACGTCACGAGGCTAAAACTTCAAACTTGATTTCGATACTAAGGAATAAACCGACCCCGATACCACGATGATGATAAAAACACCGTTTCTTTAGACAATATACTGTGATGTTCCACATTAACCTCCTGAGACCTGAACTCTTCATGGCTTTATTCATTGTTTGCCTTTGGTCTTTGGTCTGACTGGAGCTGATGAGTAAAAACAAAGAATTATCTTTTTACATTATGAGAAAAATGATGTCCACATATGATTCGTTCTATGTTTTAATCATTTTGATCGAAACAATAAAGTCATATTTAAATAATGATTTGCAAAAACTATTTGTTAAGTGCCTGATCACAGCAACATTGTTCCTGAGTAAAAACAAAATGAGAAACAAGAACTGTGCCTCTTGGAACAATGTGTCTCATGTGAAGAGCTTCAAACAGGTGAAGACATGAGCCTTTAACAAAGTCCATCTTGAGTCTAAACTATAATGTGTTAAACTCTTCTGTCTTCACTAAGTGTCAGTTTAATGACCTCATATGTAACACCAGGACCTTGGAGAGAAAAAAAAATTGTATTGTGGCCTAGACGACCCAAAATGTGTTGTCACATACGAGGACACGGGTCTCAGGAGGTTAAATGTTGTACTTTGTTTTCTGTTTTCTCTGGACAATGGGTTTATACTGGTCCATGTGTCTTATACTTGTGACAGATACAGGCAGAGATCAGTCTAAACATATTCAGGAAAGAGCCATTTATGTCAATGTGACTTTTTTTAGTATCGATACCTGAGAAAAATGAGGATCTAGTTTCTAGGTTAAGTATCTTCTGCCCTGTTCACTTCAGTTTTCAAAACATATGATCAGTGAGGTCATGATTATGTAGTTCTGTTAATTACACATTGTCGTTAACTAATATTTAACCTTCATTTTTGGATCAGGGGAACTTAAAGCTGCACTCTGCAACCTTTCTGTTGGGAGGTCCACCACCTGCTTGTCTCCATGGAGATGTTACTTCTTTAGCTGGAATGTTCCACAGTATCCATCTTGCAGTTTTAGATTATAGGTGTTTTTATTGGTCAAAATACCTTGAAAAACCTGCTTTGTTGCCGTGGGCGGGGTTGCCTCTCCATAGATCTGACTTGTAACTTGGCCTGGTGACGTCTGCTGCTTGTCTCAGTGGTGATAGATACATTTAATGCCAAATCGTGGAACATTTCAAGCAAAGCAATTACATCAAGCAGGTGGAGGAATGAAAAGTTACCAGAAAAGTTACATAGTGCCACTTTAACTAACAGGAAGGTCAAAGGTCATTTCTGATATAATATGATTCATTGCCCGTCCCACGTGTGCGTCTATCGGAGGTTACGGCACATGTCGTTATCACCGCAGGAGGTGATGTCATTTCCTGTCTTATCAGCGCGTGGAAAGAGGAAGTCCTGATACTTTCTCTGCAGAGCCAAAACCGCACACTGTACTGTCTGTGCGACTGTGAGACCTGCGCCATCTGCTCCGAGTCTTACATAAAACCTGCTCAGAACCTCAGAGACAGGAACATATTCAGCCGACTATGTTCAGTGGAGGAAAAAAGTTGAAAAATTGGGGTAGGGGTGTCAGGCCCGTCTCTTAATCCCTGTGTCCACTTAAGGTTCAGTTTATGAAGATGGAAGAATATTATTTTGGGGCTCAATATTTATGTGTGTAAAAGTCGGGGGGAAATTTTTGTTATTTTTATGTAAGAAGGTGAGTTTTGAGCTGCAGAGTGAATAACTTCTGTGGATGATTGTTCAAGTTCTTATGGTGCAGTGTTTAAAAATTGTTTATTTGTGCAGCACAACTGGTCCACAAAGTCATTCAAAGTGTTTTACAGAAAAAGAAAGACATTAAAATCACAACACAACAAATCAAAACATAAATAAGCATCATAAAATGAACATTAAAAGAGAAGAGGCAGAATCAAACCCTTTCAGTCACAGCAGCTGAACAGAACCTGAGCCTGGATTTAAACATTGTCAAAGTCGAGGCCTGTCTCACATCTTCAGGAAGAATGTTCCAGGTTTTAGCTGCACAAAACTCAAACACTGATTCAACATGTTTAGTCCTGGTTTAGACCTGATTTAGACCTGATTTAGTCCTGATTTAGTCCTGGCTCAGTCCTGGTTTAGTCCTGCTTTAGTCCTGCTCTAGTCCTGCTTTAGTCCTGCTCTAGTCCTGCTTTAGTCCTGCTCTAGTCCTGCTTTAGTCCTGCTCTAGTCCTGCTTTAGTCCTGCTCTAGTCCTGCTTTAGTCCTGCTCTAGTCCTGCTTTAGTCCTGCTCTAGTCCTGCTTTAGTCCTGCTCTAGTCCTGCTTTAGTCCTGCTCTAGTCCTGCTTTAGTCCTGCTCTAGTCCTGCTTTAGTCCTGCTCTAGTCCTGCTTTAGTCCTGCTCTAGTCCTGCTTTAGTCCTGCTCTAGTCCTGCTTTAGTCCTGCTCTAGTCCTGCTTTAGTCCTGGTTTAGTCCCTGAAGTCCTCAGAGTATGAGATGTTTCATGTGACTCTGTGGTTCAGTGGCTCTTGAACTTTGTGTCAGTGGCATAAAGTCGTTTTAATTAGAGACGGGATATACCATAAACAGTAATATCGTTTATCGTGATAAAAAGGGTAGAAGAAGAATCGTTCGTGGGGCTTTTTACATAATCGTGAGAATCGCCAACAAAGATAATCCCTGTTTTGTCTCCAGAATGTGCAGAACAAACTTCTCCCTGACGACCTCGTCTGGGTCACTGAAGGACGACCCATAACAGCTGTTTAAATAAACCTGTTCAGAACATTCAAATGATAATGATTCATGTCCAAATCATCTTTAACTGTCAGCAGCTTTAATCATTATCCTGATATAATCGTTAATCGTGATTATTTTGACCATGAGAATCGTGACTGTAGCGACGTATCGACCTTCGCAATGTGTTAATGTGACAGGTCCAGATAAATAAATAATCAGTCGATTCAACTCAAAATGTTTGTCTTGATGAATGTGGTTTTGGTCAACGTTCAGATTTCTATTTCTCTTTTTCTCTTTTTATTTATCTTTTACTTTTATTTTATTTATTATTATTATTACTTATTATTTATTTACTTTTATTTTATTTATCTTTCACTATTTGTATTTTAGTAAAACTCTTTTTAAAATATTGTTTTTCAAGCCAAAAGCTACAGTGTGTAACTTTCTGGAGGCACGATTCCATGGAAATACAAAGTTAAAGCAACACTTCGGAACATTCTCCACACTGTTATGCCATACTGCGGAATATTAGCCAAAGGAACAACGTTTTTCCACGGAAACAAGCAGAAAGAGACCAGGTCCAGGCCAAATAAGAGTCAGGTTTGTGGAGATGCAAGCCAAGTTTTTCAGTGGAATAAAAACATCCAAAATGGAAAAAAAAAAACAACAAAAAGACGCACTGTGGCTTTAAGGAGACAGATTTTTTTTAGTTAAAATGACTCCAACAAGCAGATTTTCCATTTCAAAATTGTAAACAAGTACATTGAATCCAGTAAAATAAAACATCTATAAATATTACATTGTGAATGATTCAAAAATACATTTGGTTGATTTTAACTGGCTCATGTGTTTCATTCTGACACCTGCTTCTCAAAGGGGCGGAAGTTGGTTTTGCGCATTTGATCTACAGCACCCGCTCGCCCCCAAACACATGTACAGTAAAAGTGAACGTGTTTACCCAAAGTGGAACAAGCAGAGGAGGAGGAGGAGGAGGAGGAGCGACCATTCTGTTTGTTTTTAACCCTTTGCAACCCACAATGGAGCAACCAAACGTACGAAGCCTGAAAATCCCCCTCACTGTGAAGCTGTGTCAGATTTCCACATAAATTTAAGTTGTTTTGATCATTTAAATCGTCAGCCACTTTTTCCATAATGTAAAATACTGTAATTCAACCAAAACATCTGTGGTTTTGAGTCATCACAACACACGGTTTAGCCCAAAGGAAACACAGATTCAGTTTTCATACGAATTTTCAATATGATTATTTCTGCACGCAAATAAAGGTGCAATATGTAACTTTTCTGGGTCTGGTTTCTGTTTTTCTCCATAAAGATGTTATTGCTTTGCCTGGAATGTTCCACAGTATGATATCGAAGTTCTATCTCTATGGAAACGAGCACCAGGCCAAGTTACTGGTGGCCACTCAGATGATTGGCCGTCAAACAGTCCCTCAGTTTGAAGTTCAGATCTTGTTTAGCTGTTGTTGTATCCCTGGGCAAGACATTTACAGAATGTTTTTGTGACACAGTCCAACGTAAAACTTGGCAAATGATTATGCTGCTAACTTTTTTTCATGTATCTAAATTTCTCCAGGGAGAGCACCAGACTGTCTCCAGAAAAATACAAACAAAACCAAAACCACCACATAGGTCCATTTAAAACATTAAAAACAGGAGCAGGTGTGAGTATAAATGTTTATCTCCACATTAGTAAAGTGCATTAGTGGCATATATGTGTGTATGAAAAAAATAAAGAGATGAACAGACTTGTCTCTTTAAAAATTGCAATTATTAATATTAATTTCAAGACAGATCTCCAAACATACACCACCATGGTCTTCTTAAAGGTCCTAGTGGTTTGTGGTGGGCACTTGTTTCTTTTATTAAGTTGTTTTAGTTGAATATTGTGATTTAAAATGTGCAAATTATAATGATCAAATTAGAAATCCATGTGAAATCTGTATTTTTCTTCAGCAGTAAAAACACCTGTAAATGAATAAATGTAAGATAATTATAATATAGTGGAACATTCTATGCAAGGAAATTATATCTCCAGCAGAAAAGTACATTGTGCGGCTTTAAGTCAGCTACTGGGTAATAAAGAAGTTATAAGTAAATGTGTTTATCCAATATGTCTACTCAATGTGTCTACTCAATGTGTCTGCCCAATGCGCGTCTACCCAATGCGTCTACCCAATGCGTCTACCTAATGCGTCTACCCAATGCGCGTCTACCCAATGCGTCTACCCAATGCGTCTACCCAATGCGTCTACCCAATGCGTCTACCCAATGCGTCTACCCAATGCGTCTACCCAATGCGTCTACCCAATGCGTCTACCCAATGCGTCTACCCAATGCGTCTACCCAATGCGTCTACCCAATGCGTCTACCCAATGCGTCTACCCAATGCGTCTACCCAATGCGTCTACCTAATGCGTCTACCCAATGCACGTCAACCCAATGCGCATCTACCCAATGCGTCTGCCCAATGTGTCTACCTAATGCGTCTACCCAATGCACGTCAACCCAATGCGCATCTACCCAATGCGTCTGCCCAATGTGTCTACCTAATGCGTCTACCCAATGCACGTCAACCCAATGCGCATCTACCCAATGCGTCTGCCCAATGTGTCTACCCAATGCGTTTACCCAATGCGCGTCTGCCCAATGCGTCTACCCGCTGCACTGTCAGGAGGATGGTTTTATCAAGTCCAGTAAGGCCTGATTATTTCCTGTACTTCCACTCGGACGCCTTGTTTATTTTGATGGAGGTCTCTGGAGACGGAGGGGGGCAGCGGACTCATAACCCTCCCAGAAAAAGTGATTTATTTACGGATTCCTCAGCGGGACGCCCCCCTCCCCTCTCTGGATGTTTACAGAACGGTCCCCTGGTGCACTGTATCTTATTTATACAAGTCCAGATATGGGAGCACAGAGGGGGTTATTTTGGGATATTCCCCATAGAAGGAGGCCACGCTGAGCAGAACATGCAGTTAGTCAGGTCCAGAGCTGGAGCTAAAGAAGAAGGACGAAGACAGAGGATAAAAACATGAGGAGGTTTGGCATCACATTGAGAAGTTCATTTGCAGACAATAGCTAGGTATCACATCACCCTGGAGGTGTTCTACATGTATGTCTATGGTGGAATGTTCAGCAGTTACCATGGTGACACAGCGCACACATTAGCAAACGCTGTCAGAGAACATTTAAGATTGTCTGAAAACTCAAGAAAAAAAGCAAAATGGATTTAAACAGCACATTTTCAGGAGCCTGTGATCGATCCGAGCTCATGGTCCCGTTTAGGAGTTTGATTTTACACAAAAAGGTGAAAGGGACTAACTGAAAAACTGCCGGCTAATGCTAGCTAGCATCTTGAGCAGTGGCGACACAAGCCCGGCCTCTATAGAATGCGCATCACTTCACTGGGGGGCCTTTTCTTTCAGGTTTTATCTTTCAAAATATTTCACTACATCACAGTTACATCACAGTTACATCACAGTTACGTCACAGTTTCTGCTGAAGTCCGTCCACACAGTCTGCCGCTCCCTCCCCTGCTCCTCTCAGAGTTTCACCTGTGTCTGGTTTCCTCTGCCTCGGCCTCTCGTTTAGCCGTGACGTGGACCGTACCATGAGCCCGGGGAGGAGGGGGGGGTAGATTTACCGCAGGTCGGATGTTTTCGTGAAGTTGTATCGTTTTGAGTGGACACGTGCGCTTTATCAGCCCGAACATCGTAAAAACAAATCCGCTTCCTCTCTATCACCTCATCACCGCCTGTGAATCCAAACCAGTTACAGATGGTTCCAAACGATTTCAAGTTTACTGCCGATATGATCTAAACTTCAAATTAGCACCAAATCTTGTAATTGGAAAAATGTGTGATCGATGATTGTGTTTGCAGTTGTTTTGCCTGGTTTAGGTGATAATGGGCCGTCCCATCTCAAGCTAAATTGGCTTTTAGAGGTTTTGACCATGTTGTAATGTTGTTTTCAGATCAAAAACACACCCGGAGTTGTGTTTTGTTCCGTTCACACGTGTTTGAGTAACACTGCATAATTATTCTGTCTTACTCCTCAGAGCTCAAAACAATCCCACCTGATGATGTCATAAATAGGCCTGTCACAATAACAAAATTTAAAGGGTGGTATATCGCTGAAGAAAATATAGACGATAAACGATAATATTGAAACTAATTTATGCCACTGACACAGAGACTGTGTAAAGAAGGGACTGAGTGAGTGTGACGTCACCCACAGCGTTCGGCTCCAAATGAAGCTCGTCGAGGCCGGAGCAGGTATAGGGACGATTTGGAGACAAGTTCCATATTTGGAATTCTGGCTGCGCGCTTAGCAACGCTGTCAATCAAACCCGTTACTAAGGCTAACGGGAGCGACCTCAGGGAAAGAAGGCGCCTGATTTGTCTGTTATAAATGTTCATATTTTGATTTATGGACACAGTTTTTACATAGAAAGTGAACTGGAGCCAGAGTTGATGGAGCCGGAAGCGCGCCCATGATCACTTCCTGTTTGGAACGCGGCGGCTAACAGGTTAGCTGTCCATTTATATAAACAGTCCATGTGTAGAGCAGTAAATACTGACCCCTAAAAACTCTTGTTTCATCTGACATGTGTTGAACAGTAAGTTGATGACTGTTGTTATTATCGTGACAGAGTCTTAAGGTGATACTTCAGGAAGTGCTCCTAAGACCTAAGCCCTGCACCTGATTTTTCACCTTATTTTGGCAAAATTTGTGAAACGTGCTCATGAACTAATCGCTGTGAATGATGAGGATGTTCTGAACGCACAGGGTAAGTGTGGAATAACTTTGGACCACGGCAGACACTTTAAAATGAGCTAGTTCTATTTTTCAGTCTAAAAACTACAATATTCAGTCTCCTAAAATGGCGTCATAATTGTGACCCGCTCCCAGAATGCAGTTTACTAACAAGACCTTAACTTTTTGTCTCGTTCAAACCAAAATCATGGGTTGGTTTTCCTGTTCCTTTCAATATAATAAACAGACTGTTCAACACATGACAAAACCAGTGCGTTTTCTACTTTGGCCGGACTCCCACTGAGTTCTGACCTCTGCCTCATCACTTACACAATCTGAAACCCTCCACTGGACCATGTTTAGTCCTGATCTATTTGCAGTTTGTGGGTCTTTCTCATGAGTTGCAGTTAAACATCTTGCCTCATGGTTTAAACAGCGGACGGAGCGGGCTTTTTGGACTTTGTCATGTTTTCGGGTCAGATATGAGGAAATACTTGAGTCTTTGCCAGCGTCCCGTCGGCTCGTACACGCCGCGGTCTGAATGGTTAATGTGTCAGCGAAGAGGAAGATGAGGCGGTGACACTGGGGCAGCGGACGGGGAGGACACGGTTTGGGAGACATTTTTAGAATTTTGTGGTTTAGGTATTAAGTGAGTGGTTCATCTTTAATCTGTCTAATTTTAGTTTATGGCATAATTTTGGACTGGATTAGTAATTGTTTCTTCCTGGAATTACATAAAATGGACTTTTGTATTGGCCAATTGGTTTCATAACCCAAACATGGAGTTGTATTTTGAAACAGTAGTCCATTATTTTTGCTCAGTTGCTTAAAGATACACTATGTAACTTTTCTGTTGTGCCACCTGCTTGTCTCCATGGAGATGTACTGCTTGGAAAGTTCCAAAATATGACTTTGCACGTGTCTATCTCTGATGTATTTAAGTACAGGTGTCAAGATAAATACCTCTAAAACATGAATTCTTACTTGTGAGTGAGCTTGCCCCTCCACAGAGCTGACCTGGCCTAATGTCATCACTTGTTTGTCTCCAGGGAGATAGGCAGGTTTAATGCCATGCTGTGGGACATCCAGACAAAAGGAGAAATGATCTCCATGGAGACAAGCAGTTGGTAGACACAGAAAATATGGCACTGAGCAACTTCATTAAGTTCAATTTTATTTCTTTATATCACATTTAAAACAACTCGAGCTGACCAAAGTGCTTCACATAAAAGTCAACACAAAACGAGACGTCCTGTCTAGTATTAAATGCCAGGGAGAAGAGGTGGGTTTTCAGCCTAGCATCTGACAGACAGAGGGCGCTGTTCCATAGTCTGCCACAGAAAAGCCTCTGTCACCTCTGGTCTTGAGCCTGGCTTTGGGCACAGCCGGCTCCTGGTGGTGACATGGTGGTACAAGTAGTTGATCTGTTTAATTCAGGACAGTAAGTCCTGGGTGTTCCTCCCTGTTGGTTCAAACCTGTAGATGATGAGCTGGAGGTGTGAAGCTCCATCACTTATTTAACACAGAGGAACGACTGCGGTTTGAAAGGAAACAGCTGCAACCAGGGAAATACACCCACATGTACCAGGAGACCAGAGATGTTTTACTGCAGACTTTTTAAACCAGTTTTGTAGAACTTAGTATTAAATGTCACTAATGTTTATGAGACAGTTTGGTTGTGCTTTAAATCACATTTAATAGAGGTTTTAATGGAGAGGTCTAAAGCCAGTCCTCCGTCAGTAAAAGCATTTGGTTTGGAGCAGAGTTCAGACTTTGGAGGAAGTCATTTCTATGGTCTAGTTCTAGGGCCTAGTCACTAATCGACATGATCAGGTTCAACTTTTGTGAATTTACCTTCTGGATATTTCATGGCAAAGCATAGACTGTATATATAAATGGACATAGCTAACGCGCTAACCTCTGCATTACAAACAGGAAGTGATCTATTGTGGACACTCTATTGTGTCTGTAAATCAAGATATGAACATTAATAACAGACAAATCAGACGCCTTCTTTCCCAGTGGTCGCTCTTGCTAGAATTAGCAACGGGTTTGATTGACAGCGTTGCTACGTGGCTACGGGAAGAGGCGTCACCTTCAGTGTCCTCACTCTGGATTGGCTGTTTAGTTGCTATGATACTCACGGTCAGAATTCCTAATATGCAACTTGGCTCCATATTGGCCCGTTTAACTGCTCCGGCCTCGATGACCTTCATTTGGAGCCGAACGCTGTGGGTGGCGTCACACTCGCTTAGTCCGCTTCTTTACACAGACTGTGGACCCCATGTGGGACTATGACATCATCACATTCTAAAATCTGAAAGCCCACACGGCCCAGAGAAAGCCCATGTCGGCGTTGTCCGGTTTCCTTGCGTCTCCGCTGTGTCACAGACAGGGCTGTACACAGATTTCTGTTCTGTTGTGAAGGCGGTTTTGGGGCTGCTCAGATGTGCCTCGTGTTTAATGTTCAATCTTCATGTTTTCTTGTTCCAAATCGTTTTGCGGTTTGTGTGTTTACTGCGTCTGGCTCTGAGGAGGGAGGTGTGTTCTGTCCACATGGACTTGTTTATACTTGAACAACTAAAGACGGACCACGATATCTTTTCTTACTTATTTCTGTTTTATTAAAGGTGCACTTTGTAACTTTTCTGGCGAGAGTCTCGTCACTTGCTTGTCTCCATAAAGATGTTATTGTTTTATCGGGAATGTTCCACAGTTTGAAATTAATCCTGTCTAACTTGCATCTACTCAGTTACACAAAATCAACTCTTGTAGCTTTAAGTCATGTTCTAATGTTGTTCCCTCCTCAAAAACAGACCTGGAGTTGTGTTTTGTTTCATTCACACATGTTTGAGTAACACTTTATTATTAGTCTGTCTACATCTCCAAAGTTCAAAACGCTCTGTTCCACCTTGTGATATCATGAAGTGGTAGTTTTCATGTTAACAGCTCCTTTTACCTTTAGTTCAGTAGAGATTGGCAACTCCAGGGCTGAAATGATCCAAATGATTCTAGTGAAGGTGTGTGGAGTTTAAAAACACAGTGGAGCACTTCCTGTATTACAACATGACATCACAAGGTGGAGTGTTTTCAGTTTGAGAGAAGAACTCAGCCTAAATCTGCAGGGTTTGTGGTTTAAAACATTGTTAAAAAAAAAAAACACAACTCCAGGTCTGTTTGTGACGAGGAAACGACATCAGAACAGATCAGAAAATGGTGCCCTTTAAAAATACATTGAAAAACGTGCATCTTTACTGTTAGTGGCGTCGCCTCTCCACAGATCTGACCTGTAACGTGGCCTGGTGTCACCTCCTGCTTGCCCACATGGAGATAAGATAAGTTTAATGCCATAATGCGGAACATTCCAGGCAAAGCAAGTGGTATTACATTATTATATAGTTCATAGTTAACTCATGGTCAATACAACCTCCTCCCCAGATTAGTTACTGGCAAAATTATGAGCCATCTTTTGTTTTTGTTGTGTTTAAAAGTAGAGATCGACTGTTTTTTCATGCCCGATGTCGATACCGATTGTTTAGAATCCAGAGCAACCGATGGCCGATATTTATGGCTGATATTTAGGGCCGATTTTTAAATAATTTTCCTCAACTTATGTAATTCAAATTTACTTCAAATTCCCTGAACAGACCTTTTTTTTTTTACCTCAAACCTATAAAAGATCTGTGTGTCACATTTTGTGCAGTTTTCTCTTTGTATTAAAGTGTTAATATGAAGCTTTGTGTGTATGTTTTAAGCAGCAAATCGACCAAAACAAAATATCGGCCTGTGCTGGAGATGTAGCGCTGAGAGCCGCTACGCTAAACCAGCTAAACCATTTATCGTTCTATCTCCATTTAAAAGTCAAAATATTATCCACAAATAACCCAGGACACGCTGGAGGGACTATGTCTCTGGGCTGGCCTGGGAACGCCCTGGGGTCCCACCGGAGGAGCTGGAGGACCCCAGATAAGCGAAAGAAGATGGATGGATGAAATTTTAGCCACAAATAAGTTGTCAGTTTCAGTCCTTGGCGATGTTACAGCACGATACAAACTGTTTATTACATCATTAAAATGAATGTCAACAACACCACCTCGGCCCCAGTTCACTCACCAGCAGCGTCACATTTAACAGAGATTTTAATGGAGCGATCTACAGCCAGGCCTCCGTCAGTAACAGCACTTGGTTTGGAGCAGAGGTCAGACTTTGGAGGAAGTCATTTGTGAATTTACCTTTTGGATATTTCGATTATATTTTTTGGATAAGTTAGTTATAAGCAAAATGATCAGCTATTTTTTTCTCTCTCGCTTCATCAGCAGGATTTAAATATTACAGTACAATACAAACTTTTATTTACTACATTCTGAAACTTAATATCGTCTTTATTCTGGCCTTTACTGCCGGTTTACTCCAGGTCAGGTTTGGTTTACTCCAGGTCAGGTTTGGTTTACTCCAGGTCAGGTTTGGTTTACTCCAGGTCAGGTTTGTCTTACACCATCACTGTGACTCTAGTCAGAGCTGAAGTCTTGTGTTTTCTCTGGATCCTGTTTTGTACAGAATCCAGCTCCTGTCTCTGTAACTTTACACCGAGCCTGGGCACTAAACTCTGCACACTTTTGGGAAACCTTGTATTTTCTTCAAAGTTCATATTTTGTGAATGGAGCTTTCGTAAACCTGCTTCTCTTTTGGTCTGTTTCGGGAACGAGCCGGTGATTCACGATGTCGAAACGCATTTTGTATAAATGGATGACATGGTGATGACACACAGTCCTTCATGTCCCTCCCTGAGTCTGCTTTGAGTTAGACAGGATCTGTGAAGTCGGACTTTCACAAACTTAAGCCTTTTAAATGACTTCCAGCTGCTCCAGTGAAGAGGAGGAAAACCGGGATTAGTCTGATTATCTGTGGAGCTGTGGGAGCTCTGGACAGCCATGTTGTGGACCTACATGAACACAGTATGGTACTGAAACAGACTGTATATATAAATGGACATAGCTAATCCGCTAGCCGCCACGTTCCAAGTGATCGTAAGTGATCGTAAGTGATCATAAGCGCCTCCGGCTCCATCGACTCTGGCTCCAATTCACTTTACATTGTAAAACTGTGTCCTCTCTCTGTACCTGCTGCTGTCAGACTCGTCATTTTGGTCTTAAATGTTCGTATTAACCCTCTACATGATCCTGGGGTTTTTATTTCACTATTGTGTCACATCTGAACATTCATAACAGACAAATCAGGCGCCTTCTTTCCTCGAGGTCACGCCTGTTAGCGTTAGCAACAGTTTGATTGACAGCGTTGCTAAGCGCCCGCTCCCTGCTAAACCAGCGGTGAAGGCGGGAAGGGGCGTTACCTTCAACAGCCTCACTCTGGATTGGCTCTTTGGTTGCTATGATACTCGTGGTCGTTGAGCTTCATTTGACTGGAGCCGAACGCTGTGGTGACGTCACACTCACTCAGTCACTTCTTTATACAGTCTGTGGACAGAAATATATAAGAAAGTATTTAGATGTAAACAGGAGAAAAGGGAGAGACTGAAGAGGCTGGTGGTTTTACTGCTGCGGTGGAGATGTGGTGGACAAGATGAAGGAGGAGAGACAACACATTTAGATTTAATTTTATGGCGGCACAGCGGCTGAGTCACTGGCACTAGGAGGTTCCAGGTTCGAATCTTAGACCACCCGGGCCTTTCTGTGTGGAGTTTGCGTGTTCTTCCTGTGTCTGTGTGGAGTTTGCGTGTTCCTCTTGTGTCTCTTCATATTAAAATGTTAATATATAATAATAAACCTGTGTGTGTATTCTTTAGGCAGCAGCTCGACCAAAACAAAATATCGGCCTGCGCTGGAGATTTGAGGCCGATAGATACGATGCAAAAAGTCCAAATATCGGCCCTATCGGTCTGTCTCTAGGCAAAATATTTCCAACATAAACATGAAATATCATTAAATTCTTCGTTTTCTACCTCATTGTTCACCGCGGGCTCTTTGAAACGTGGCCATGTGCCCCTGACCCGTTTGAAGCCTCCCCCTCAGCGCTGTTCCGTCTTGTGTACGTGTGTGACGGAGCCCGTGTTGATGTGGTGATGTGTCAGTGCTGCTGTGACTGTAAAAGTGCTGAGTCCCGTACAGTCTGTGTGGGGGCGTAGTGACCTGAAGTGTCCCCGGTTTATCTAGTGAGGATCAGCTGTTTGCTCTGTGTCAGGGAGGCTAAATTTAACCTCCACAGATTCAGAGGCCGTGGGCATGTTTCCGTCTGTAACACATCTGTGCAGTAGTAATAATAATAAGTCCTGAGCCAAAGAGCTGGTTCGCGCAGTGTCGTTAAGGTTACGATAAAGCAGAATGTGTTTAAGGTCTGCACATGTATCTAATGGAGAGCCCAAAGATCACAGACTGGATGAAGAAGTGACTGAGTGAGCGTGACGTCACCCACAGCGTTCGGCTCATCGAGGCCAGAGCAGTTATAGGGGACGATTTGGAGCAGAGTTTTATATTTCATATATTTAAAAATGCAACTTTTCCTTCAGTTTCTTCAGTCCTGTGCGGTGTCATGGCGTTTAGTTATTTTGCTTCACAGCCGGAACGTTGCTGGGACTCGAAGTTGCTGAAAACTAATTTCCCGTATGGGCCGATATAGATTAAATACGCGCAAATTGTGTTAAAGGAACTGGATGGAGCCCACGGCCTAATGTAAAAGGCTGTTAAAATCACCACTGACCCTGTGTCCGGAGCCTTGACCTGCAGATAGAGATACAGGTGTGTCTCATTCGCAGTACATGGACGGGCCTCGTGTGATCAGAGAGAGGCGTTTTACGTTTAAAACAACTGGATTTCAGCTTTGGAACTGGCAACCCAAATGAGAGAGTCATGTGAGGTTCATTCTGTTTTCTGATTGGATGATCGTCTTGAGACCCAAACATCATGTCCATGTTTATTTAATTAAGAAAACATATATATTTGATTTGAACATGTTTACCTCGTATCACAGATAGGTCAAGTTTATAAAATTTTACATCAAAATCGTATCTAAGTTCCCTTAAAGTTTAAATATAATCTTGTTTTTGAGTGGTATAAATAAACTTGACCTAAATGCTCGGAGCCGAGAGGCGTTAACTAGCGTAGCGCGGTTTGTTTACAGAGGACGGTTTGGGACGCTCTTTTAGCCTTTAGCGCGCCGCCATGTTTACCTTTCAGGAGTGAGGTGCGGACGGCGGCTTGTCATCGGGGTCAGGGGTCACGGGGAGGTCGGAGGTCGGACGGGGAGTGAGGAGTGAGGAGCTGACATAAGGAGCTAACTGGTGGTTCATGTCTGTCTGTTTGCTTAGCCCTGGTTTGTGTTTCTATGTGGCTTCATTTATGTAAGAGAGAGGAGTGACCCAACGGCATTCTGGGAACTCTGTGTGTGTGTGCGTGTGCGTGTGTGTGTGTGTGTGTGTGTGTGTGTGTGTGTGTGTG
>JACM01033353.1:0-32453 GCA_000787095.1 Periophthalmodon schlosseri
TTTCCATTTCCGGATGATGGATTGAACGGTGCTCCTTGAGATGTTCAACGTTTTTATATCCAAGCCCCGCTTTAAACTTCACCACAACTTTTTCTCTGACCTGTTTGGTGTGCTCCTTTGACTTCATTTTGTGGATTGCTCCCCAACACTCTCTTAACAAACTTCTGTGGGCTTCACAGCACAGCTGCATTTATACTGAGACAAGATTACACACAGGTGGACTCTTTTTAGTCATTAGGTCAACATTCAATCTTTCCAAAATAATCAGGCAACTTCTAAAAGCAATTGGTTGCATTCAAGAAAAAGGGGGCTGAATACTTTTGCACGCTACACTTTTAAGTTTTTTGTTTAAAAAAAAATTTGGAAATCTTGTATAATATTTCCTTCCACTTCACACTTGTGTGCCATTTTGTGTTGCTCATTCACATAAAATGCTAAGAAAATGTATTTAAATTTGTGGTCGTGACGTGACAATATGTGAAAAAGTTCCAGGGGTATGAATACTTTTGCAAGCCACTGTATCTACAAAACTAGTGCTGTAATCTCACTTTATAACCTTGTTAGAAACACTACAACTTAAGTTTGCAATGTTATTAATACCCGCAGACACGAGTTAGGGTTGAGTGCAGTTGACTCACCTGCATAACAAACTCCCGGCGCCGCGGCAATCCCCTCTCCGTCACCATGGTGTACTCGGGCTCCTTTTCCTTTTTGGCCTGTTGGATCTGAGCCAAGCGGCTGATGGGATTCATGCCTTGCCCATACTCCGGACTCGTCTGCAACTGTCCACATCACATTATTACCCCATTCACACAATCTTTAGCTAAGGTCTGATGATTTATAAGGTGAAGGTTTTACAGGAGTGGGTGATATAGACAAAAAAAATGTTGTTGATGTTTTAACTGAGATTCACGTATTGCACAAAACGTGAACAGAGAGTAAAATTTAACACAAAAGTGCAAAAATACCCATACTTTATACTCATGTTTGGAAGGTTACATTGAAAGTTAGTTTTATTTGTTTTTATTTAAAATCAGCTCCTTTCGCAACCTTTAGTTTTTTTTTTTTGTTTGTTTGTTTTTTTTAATAGATATACTCAATGTTTAAATTTTGCCCATCTCCAAAACAACAATTGTGATATTATCCAATTTGATATACCTTGATGATAGATTTGGTTTTCTTCTTGATGCGTGGCAGTGCCTTTTCCACACTGGGAATATGAGGGAGTTTTTTCAGCTCTCCCAGAACTGCAGCGGCTGCCAGCTTCTTGGCGATCTTTTTACTTTTCCCCTCTCCCTCTCCAACAAACTGCCCAACCGTAACACGCACAACAAAGCTCTTCATGTGAGGAGGGCCATCTTCCTTTAAAACCTGAAGCACACATTTATTCAACAATATGCAAGCTTGGACCAAGTTTGACAAATATATTCATTTTTCATACCTCAAAGCTGACCGGTAAGTTGCGTTTAAGTGCAATTTCAAACACTTGGCTGATTTCAGATTTGTTTAGGTTTTCCTCTTCCTCCTCCTCTCCATTCATCTGTTTTAAAATATAAGTCTGTGTTGTTTGATAATGGTCTAAAAACGATACAGTATAAGATTTCACCAATTTACTATCTGTCCTCACCTCAGCCAACTCTTGTAACATGGGCTCCTTCTGCAGCACCTTCAGGGCCTTTGCAGCAGCGTCATGTTTGGCTAACTGCCGAGTGCGACCCTTCCCTAAAAACTGCTGCCCCCCGACAGAGAGCTCCATGTGGTAAATCACTGGTCCCACAGGGGGGAAAGGGTAATAGTACCTACACACAATAGTTATATACGGGGGTTAATGTAAAAATATGTTATATACAAATATGCACAGAGGATAAGAGAGCTTACTGTTGCATAGAGCGCTGGTACGGTCCCGGTCCACGGACATTGTAGTTGAAGTTTGGAGGTCTCATGCCGGGGTAAGGATCAAGGGGTTTGTACATGGGCTTTTTACCAAGCTTCATACAAATGGCATTCAGCTCTATTATATGTGCCATGCTATCTGTTATACAAGAATGAACAAAACAAAGTCAAAATCTCTAATCCAATCAGAAGACACTATGAGATACAGAGGGAGGTACAGTATGAGGTACCTGGGATCCTGCCGGGTGGGCGGGGCGACCTCACGGTGGGT
Source organism: Periophthalmodon schlosseri (assembly GCA_000787095.1). Taxonomy (NCBI): domain Eukaryota; kingdom Metazoa; phylum Chordata; class Actinopteri; order Gobiiformes; family Gobiidae; genus Periophthalmodon; species Periophthalmodon schlosseri. The sequence goes on from JACM01033353.1 coordinate 2,165, forward strand.
TTGGGGAGGGTGGTCTCAGACAAAGCAGCTGCAGCCGCTGAGTGCTGGGCTTTCTTGATGCTGGTCCCTTCTGCCTCCCAGTGCTGATCTCCCAATGTGAGTCTGACTGAAAATATCTGACAGCACAAAAAGAGAATGAGGACAACCAGAACAACAAAGTGTATGAGGTTATTTAAGATTTACCTTGGAGTGAGCGGGCCCCTGCTCACTTAGCAGCTTATACTCAGGTTGTATCTTGTTGAAACGGGCTAACTCATTCACCAAGCACATAGGGGTCTTCTCTTTAGGGTTTGCCATGTTTGATTCTGCAAAGTCAAAAGCAATGGTTATTTGTCTCATACAGATACTCCAAATCCTCATTAGTATGTAGACTATATTCATGTTGTACATGGTAAAAACAGTGTAAGTTCACCTGTGGTAGTGTTGTAAGCAGTGGCAGAGCCTGCAGGCAGGGCTGAGCTCCTCCCTGGCTGGCTGGCGCTCTCTGATTGCAGCGTGCCAGATGCACAGGGGATGCTGTAGCCGGGCTGCTGCTGCTGCCCCAGAGGCAGAGGGGCAGGAGCAGCAGGCAGGGGGCTGGCAGGGCACTGGAACTGCATCTGAGACATGTCTGAGGGCTCTGGTCAATCACAAGCAGGGACACAGTTGAGGGGGTCTGACAGCAAGGTTCTGCCTGAAAAAGATATAGATACAACATGGGGTGTTAAACAATAATCACAAATAACGGCTTGCCCGTCAGATTAGAAAAAGTACAGAAGTTCAAGTATTCTATATAGTCTGGTACTTGTTTTCATAATGTTATTTGCCTAAATATGCATTCTGCAATGTTGAATCATCTATTGATTTTTTTTAGAATTCCCTTTTTAAAAAAATCTAATTATGTATCCAGTCCCTATAAAAAACATTCGTAACAGATTTAATGTTAAAAACTATAATGTTTTTTTTGTTTTTTTTTATGATGGGACTGACACGTACAGTGAAAGTAACATTTAGCTTCATGCAAAGCTTTGGAGCACAATGTCCAAGAGCCTGCTCTGACTCCTGCTGTTGTTGGCAGCCCTGAAGCAGATCGCTCTCTAATTAGACTTTAGGTACAGTTGTGTAGTTGCCTTCTTTGTACAAGATGAAAAATCTGCATGCAGTACAGGGACAGCATACAACTCGCTCTTGTAGTGGGCTTTCAGACGGACGGGCTTGTGTGTTTTAAATCCCACCCACTCAGTCTAGGTGAGAAGATGGTGATGGAGCAACAGCTCCTAAAATATAGTTCTTATAGTTCATCCAGTCATTTCTTGTGTCTCAAGTCATTGGTTACCAGTGGCATTTTACTAAACGTGCAAGCATTTTCTGTTTATGTGGGTGTAGCCCCTAGATAAGTGAGGCCGAGGAGGAGGCATTTGGAAAAGCCGACGTTAGCCTGTTAGCTTCTAGCCAACAACAAAGCAGGTGTGCTGTAATTTGTGAATCACCAAGACAACTGATTGCAAATTCAAATCATGCATTAAAGAATACGTGGCCTTATAATCTTCACCGATGAGTTCACCATTTACTTTTCTTTCCCTCTATTTATAAACCCAACCTGTAGCCCTGCTAGCTCCCGCTGTGGCTAATCCCGGACCCTCGACAAGTCAAAGCACAGAACTCTGCTCACCTCGTCGTTCCTTTGTTCAGTTTTTGGTTACTCCATATGACAGGTTCGTGTACAGCAGCTGCCCTTTGTTGACAACCTGTTTAGGAGGCTGTTTAAGTTTATTTTTTATCAAAAGGAGGACGTCAAGAAGATGGGCATATGGAGGACAGGGCAAACACTAAAGAGAATGGTCCTGTGCACAGCCAGCCTCCGGGAAGTGACAAAGACGGAAGATGAATTTCAAAATAAAAACTTGTATGCAAAAATAAGTGTTCTAACCCTTAAATTGTAGCGGTGGCGATGAACCTTAAAGTGAACAACAAAGAAACAATAAAAAACAGGGTTTTTATGTAGCAATTTATTTTTAGAATAAGCCAAAACAGTGAGTGAGTTTTTTGCATCATAATTCATACAGGTGTAAAAAAAGCAGTGGACAGTTTGCTATCCCAGCTAATAAATATAAAAGTGATCGCAACAGACTATAAAATATTGCTTATATATGGCCTAGAATCCTGTCTAAAACTCCAAAGCTTCATAATAATGGGGTGGCAGCAGTGGGTGTGCTGGTTACAATTGGTCTGAGGGAACATAGAACATGTTATAAATTATAAGCCTGACAAATATTCAAGGAGTCTCTCATCATGAGGTCACGTAATCGCCACAGTGCATCTGCCATGGAGCTGTGGGCCCCTTTGCTCTTCAGCCAGTGCACAGGAAGCCGGCTCTCCTGTTCTTTGGTCAAGTAACCTTCTCTGCGTTGTACTGCAAGAACAAATATATGTAGAGATAATTTTCAGATTATGAACCTGTTTTGCTTAAAAAGAGGGTTACTTACTCACCCTTTAAAGTTTGGTCCCATTTGCTTATAGTGGTGGACTCTGCGTTCAAGCCTTCAATATACTTCAGATAGGCCTCTGAGTGGAGCACCCTCTGAGTTTTTGGAGGTGGGGCCACAAACATGGGTGGTGTAGGCTGTAGGTGTGAGGGCTGCCCCTGTCCAGGGTAAGGTGGAGGGGCATGCTGACCTGGGCTATACATGCCAGGCTGAAACAATGACAATGATATTAGAATAGAATACACTATATATTTCTAATGGTGCGTTGGTAAGTTATCACAACTTTGGAGCCGTAAAACATTTGTCCGCTTTTAGGCTAGCCGGTGCTAGCATAATTAATTTACAGTTGCCGCTTGTTTGTAGCTGATGAGTTTATGTATTTATTCAGTAGAGCTGGTCTGCCATCGTTTACAAAAAGACCGGGAAAACACTCGCAGACCGCAATGGACACCCTGGACGCGCGTCAAAATGACTTGTGTCCAGGGCGTCCATGACGCGCGTCAGAGGCGTCTGCCCTCAAATGCAAAGGCATCCAACTAGAGGCGTCCAACGCGTTCAATGCAAAGGATCCAACTAGAGGCGTCCAACGCGTTCTTGACGCCCCGGTGTGAATGCACCATTAGACAACAGTGAAACCTGCAGCTATGGAGACATATTGTGTCTTACCTGTTGTACGAAATTCCCTTGTCCTGGGCTTCCTTGCATGCCATTCATTCCTGGACCCATCATACCTGCAGAATTAGACATTAGACAATATTGTACAAATACCAGCAATAAAGTTAATCTTGATGTTATGTTAAATGTTAAATTATCATAGGTACTACATCAGTATGTCCATGCATTACATGTGTAAATGTTAAAAGTGTAGTAGATGTAGAGTAATGTGTACATTTGATGAAAGGCCCCAGAGCTTTGAGCGCTCCAGTGTTAAGCAGAGCAGGCTCACGGCCTGTACACCAGGTAAACCCTCCAGCAGCAGAGATGGCTGCCTGTGACTGAGCAGGTGTGGCTGGGACAGTGCCCTTACCCTGATGGGGCATACCAGGGTATCCAGGCATGCCATGGTGAAGGTGATGAGGCAGGTGGGGCACCCCAGAGGGGTGAGGTGACATTGTGGCCACACTCAATAAGCCCTCGTGAGGGCCCTGCATGGGCATGTAAGGTGGGCCGTAAGCTCCCATCATGCCTTAGGAGAGAGGGTGAGGAGAGGACATGTTCATGCATAAGTGACATGCAGCTCACTAGAAAAATAACAAAATAACATGCACTATAGATGACACTACAGCCGCTTTCTCACAAGCCACTTCAAATGAAAACACAATAGCCAAGTAAGGGGAGATGCAAATAAAAGTACGGTTTAGTTGATGATGTCGATATACACTATAGGTGAGACACAGACATCTTCTCAAGAACGGGCCTACCACCATCAAACTGGTAACTATAGGTGAGAATACGAAAAATAAAATTATTTCATGTGAGGTCAAATAAAACTCTTATTGGTTGAGCATTGACGGAGAAGCTTTAGGCTGGAATGTTTCAGAAATTAGTGCATGATACAACGCAACTCGAGAAGTTTTAAAAGTGGCCCGTGAGAAAGAAATCTGACACAATGAGTTCAAGTATGCTAGCTTGTAGAATGTAAAATAAGCTTTCCATGAAAACGTTACTAAAATGCACAAGCAAACATGCAAACAATGACGTGCAATGTAAATGGTAAAGCAAATAAAAAATGAAAGCAACCATAAATCATGAAACTGCAGCACAAATAATACAATGGGAAAATAAAAGCTTGAGATTTAAACTCATTAATCTGATTTAAAAAAATAAAATATGTAGCGTTTTTAGTCCAGCCTTTTTGTCCTGCTGCCTGTAGTCAAACTCGTGCTGTCTTTCAGAGGGGTTACCTGATGGTGTCATGGACTGGTTTAGCATTCCCATAGTGCTGGGTGAAGGCACCACGCCCATCAGCGCCCCCACAGGGGTACCTGCTCTAGGGGACACTTGCTTCTGGGGGGGCCTCTCCCGCTCCTGTTGCTCCACTATCTTGGCTGCACGCTCTGAAATAAAAACAAGCACAAATCTCAAAATATAATTGTAGACACACATGAAGTAGAGTAGTGAAGAGTATTTTATATTATTAAAGTAAAAATTGTCTACAGTATATGTAAATGTATTCTATATTGTAATGTGTGAGCTACTGTGTATTTCCCTTGTGGATCAATGTTTGTCAAAGTGTAAAATATTATAATTATAGGGTAAGTTGTACATGAAAATATATAATACTGAAATAAGTGTAAATCGGTGCCAATGTGTGCCATAATAATATTAAAATTTGATGAGTTAATAGTGTATTAATCTAGTATGCCTGTTAGGTGCCGTTAATATTGTAACAAATGGTAATAAATAATTAAATATAAATATTGCATGCTAGTGGTTCCCCCATAGATGAGTTCAGAACCACTGGTGCCAGCCTCACCTTCATAATCTGCTTTCTTGGTGGCCTCCAGGTTCCTCCACTCGGTTCCCACCAGACGACTGAGCTCTCCGAAGGAGAAGTCGGGGTGTCGGGCCTTGATCACAGCCCTCATCTCACTGCTGAATAGGATGTACCCGCTCATGTTGATCTTCCTCTTGGCGCCTTCCTTCTTCGAGAGCCCCTTTATCTTTGGAGTAGACTACAAAAAGTGTTGATTTTAATGCCTTGCTAACTTTTAGTTATTTGGTTAAATGTCCATTTTTAGCTAAGTGGATATATTTGAAATTTTCTAATGGAAAATTGTCTACCAACAATCCCACATTCTGTGTGATGGAGATTGTGATTTGTATTTTATTTTATTTATTTTATTTATTTATTTAGTTTTCTATAAATGTAATCTATGGATCACATAGCAGAGGGCGGTTTGTTCCAGAATTCATATTGCTAGTCCACAAATTGCGCTATGAAATTATAACTTAACTTTAACCTGAATATTGAAAGGTTACTGTACACAGTAGTGGCTGCTGTTTGGGGAAGTACCTGAGAAGGCGTGTACTGCATCATGTCCATGTCACTGGACATGGGCGTTTGCATTGGAGGCAGAGGAGTCTCTGAGGCTTCTTCGTCATCGTCCATGTCCTCCATGTCCTCGTCTCCATCCTCCAAATCTGCCAGCTTCAGCTCCAGCTCCTCGATCTTCTTATCCAAAAAGGGGGACGCCTCCTTTTGAGGTACGATTAGCTTCCTAAATATAATCAAAAGTCAAGATTGTAACTCAATCTGTTGATGCTTGAGTAAATACCTTTCAGATTCAAGCCAAATTTGGTCAAATATTTGTTTGAATGCACCTGAAATAGTAAATCTCATCCTCCACCACTTTGGGTGAATATGAGAAGCGCTTAAGTCCCTTGAACTTTTTCATTTGCTTCTCTGTGTCGATGTAGCGGCTCTCACACAGTAACACATGCTCCTCTGGGATCTCAGTGGGTCTGCAGGACAGGTAGTCTTTGAACGAAGACACCATGCACTTGCCTGCAAAAACAGTATCAAAAATAGTTAATAATACATACAGCAAAAAATGAAACTTCCAATGCAGCTGGCTGCACATGGTGAAGGTTTGATCTCAGGGCCCCAATAGTATAGTTACCTATGACACAAGTCATTGGCAGGGTCTCCTCCAGACTGCTCAGAAACACCTCTCTCTTGTAGAACATCTTTGTGGGCTCATGCGAGGTCTCCTCTGGATTAATGAAGATTGGACCAAAGAAAAGTACAGTCCCATTCTGCACCCATAACTTCTCGATCCTGCACACATATTAATGCAACAGTGTTAATATGCAAGTAGTTTGCAAACACAACAGGAAATTCTCTGGAGCGGAACCCACCTTGCAATCCTGGGCTTTGACAGCCCATGTGACTGGATGTACACACAGTCTCCCACCTTGAACCACATGTTGTTAAAGCGCAGCTGCTCATAATAGCGACAGCCAGGATCTCCTCCACTCATCTCCATCAGGACATCCTCTTTCTCCTAACATACACACACAAAGGGCAGCTGTATTTGTTTATACAACTTTAGCTTAGTATTTTCTCCCTCACAAACCACAGGCACCTCGTTGAGACATGCCTGAGTAACCTATCTCCTGGCTTAATTGATCTCCAAGAGCTAAGGTCACTAGTCAGCCTTAGGAACAGCAACTATATTCTGTTAGTTTGAGTTAATATTTAAAATGGACAGAAACTTGTAGGGACAGCACACAATTCCCACAAGACGAGACACGAGATTGGTTTCATGATGAGACAATATTTTGACACAATTTATAATAAAGCTGAGCTCACAGGCTTTTATTTAATACAATTTTGCTGTCATTGTAGCACTGCTGTGTAGAATTACAGCATGTATTGGTGAGTTACAGTACTTAACAGTGTGAAAAAATATCTTCATTCATCATTCTACTGTATGCACACTCTTGTAGAAATTTTATCTTACGAAATCTTGTCCCATCCCTACAACCTTTCTATAACTAACTCCTTCTACTCACCTTGTCCACAAAGCTGCCACTGTTTGCATATGAAATTGCCAGTTGCTTGTCCTGATCAGGTTTGGCGAACATAGAAGCAACTCTGACAACTGGAAGCGGCACATCTCGTGGCACAAATTTCACAGAGCTTGTAGGCATTGCCCAAATCTTGATCTTCTTAAAGGTTTTGTTTCTGGCAGTATAGCGAGACTCACACACGTGCACATCCTCTGTTCGAAAGCCTTCAGGTTGAAGTTTGAAATAGTCCTAATCAATCAAAAAGAATAGCCAGTGTTGATAACAGCATTAATAAACTTAAAATAATAACATATTTAATAAGGAGACTTACTTTGACAAACATGACCACACACTTTCCCAGGACTTTACTGATGGGCACTTTGTTGTAGTAGTCCCCCTTGAAAACCTCTTTTTCCAGAAACTTGCGAGTGGCCACATGAAATGTTTCACTGGGTCTGTAGAACCAACCGCCATAGAGCCACTTCTCACCTGGATACAACACAATAGATATGAAGAGATGTTATTGTGAATGAACAGTACTCACAATGAATTATTATGAGTAATAAAAGCTGTGATTATTGCTGTACCCTTTTCGTCCTCCCACAGTCGTTCAATGCAGACGATGTGTGGCTGCAGTTTGGGCTCTGAGGGCTCCACATAAACAAAGTCTCCCACGTGATAAGTGCTGTTCTCAAAGCTACAGTCCTGTTTGTACACGCGCTCAGAATCAGACTCGGACTGCCACGCTTCACTGGACGAATCCTCACTTTTACCAATGCCTGATATGGAAAAGGTAATTGTTATATTAACCTTAACAACACCCTGTTAACTAATAGAAAGTCTTTCCAAACCCTTCTGCTCCTCCTCAGCCTCCTCTGCCTTCTTCTGTCGGTCCTCTTCGATCTCTTTGGGGATTTTTTCCCTCTTTTCCTGCTCCACATCATTGTGGAAGTGCTTCAGAGTGTAGTTGAGGGCAGTGGACATCAGGATTTCTCCATTTTTGCATAGTTCATCCCTGATCTTAATGAAAAACTGCTGCAACTCAACAGCATCTTCAAATATTTCAGAATCTGTTCTGTAAAAGAGAGAGAACATTACTGAACAAAGTTTCTTTTTAAGATTCATAATCCAAACTGAACAATCAGATTAGGAGGCGTACCTGTTCAGTTTTCTTGCCCTTTCCAGAACCTCAAACATTTGCTCTTGGAAGACATCTAATCTCCTGTATCGCCCTCGGTCCACGTTCATCCTGATCACCTCCAGGTTGAGTGGAGGTTTTTCCGGAGTGGCTGGATCCACAGCCGGGATCTCAGCCAGAGAGTCGCTATAGCAACGGCCCTCCTCGTCCTGGTGTCCCATCACTGACACAAACAGGTTCCTGATGAGCTCCCGGACCTGCGCCCCCACAGAGGGGGGTCCAGTGTCCTCTGCCCCCTCCTGTTGCCTTCTGGTCTCCAGCAGGACGCGGTGCAGGACCAGAGCATCCCGATAGATCAGAGACTCTGGCTCATTGTACATACAGGCGTTATTGAACATCAGAGCAAAGTCCTCCACCAGGGACTCTACATCCTGGTATCGCCCACCCGCCATGTGGCTCCTGACTCGCTCCATGTCTATGGGCCTCTTGATTGTGGCATAGTAGTCGGGTAACTCTGAGCGAGAGGGCAGACGGAGGAAGATGGTGCTGAGACGCCTGCCTCTGCGGTCTGTGTAGTTTCTAACAGCATCATAGAGCTCATTTAACTTCTGCTGCAGAGGAGTGAGGTATTTGGACTTCTTTGGAGAGGCACCACTCTTCCCTATTGACATATAGGGACATGCATTAGGGCTATTGTGTTTGAAAACATATAGTGCTATTACACGTGCTCATGCAGATGACAGTCAAAACATTAAGTGCTTACTAAGTTTGATTTTGGGGGATGCCACATCCTCCTCATCAGGAGAAGGTCCCAGATCCTTGCGTTTGTCTATGAGGATCTTCTCCAAAATATCAGCATCATTATAAACCTGTCAGACAACAATATTTAAATAAATAAATAAATGTAATAGTACTGTGTACTGTTTTTTTCTTTGTGCACCTGAGAGCCCTCCTCATTGTAATGTCTGGCATTGCGAAACATTAGTTTCATGTCTTCTAGCAGTGCGTCCTCTGTGTTATAGCGCTCGGTTTTAATGTTGTTTTCAATAGTTCTCAGATCCATGGGCTCCAGGATGACCTTGTAGTAGTCTGGGTAATCTTTCTTGGATGGTTTGACCATAAACAGATCACAAAGGCGGCGATTGGTCCCGGCCTCTTTAGCCTCCGTCACGGCTGCATACAGAGCCTTCATTCTTCCTTTTTTGCCTTTTCTATACCTTTAAATAAAAGTAGACGTAAACATGTTTTGTTTTATTTTGTATTGTTTAAACACTTCATTATAATGTAAAAAAAATTATTCTGTACCCTTTCCGTTTGACACTTCCAGCATCCGATGATAATATACTGTCCCCATCATCTTCATCTCTTCTGAGGAGCTCCTTCTTTTTGGCCTAAAACACCAGGTAAATCCATTAAGCTCAATTGTTGCAATGCCAAAAACCTCTTTAAGGAGGATGTAACCTCACCTGCATTATCTGCTGAAGCCTAAAAGCACGCTTGTATATGCTGGAGTTTGGCATATTGTAACGCTTTGCATTCTCAAACATTAAATTCAAATCTGCTTCAATTTGATCTAAATTGTCATAGTCGCCATTTTTTATCTTTTGCCTGAAATATAAGACAAGACATTTATATTAGTTATAATTAGATTAGAAGCTTCATATTAGTAATTGCAGCATTTGTTTTATTTTATTTTTGTACAACTTACCTAATCTGAGTCATAGAAATTGGATGCTTGATCTGTTGATAGTAGTCAGGGTATTCTCGGCGAGAGGGGAGTTGTTGAAATGGTTCTGAAAATGCTTGGCCCTGGCTGTTTCTGGCAGTTCTTATGGTTTCAAAAAGCTGGAAGATAGGGTTGATGGCATCCATGGTGGAAGACTGGCTTTCTGACTCAGATTCCCCTTCATCATAGCCCATAGATACTGAAAAATACAAAAAAGGCACTATAAAATGCAACAAGTAAATGTGTTGTTGTTTTTCTAATGTGAAGAAGATGCTACCTGACATCCCAGGGTCATCCTCACTCTCGGACCCATAATGAAGAGTTGCACTGACACCAGAGAGTCGATCAGACTGACCAGACTTACGATTCCTGTAATAATGTTGTAACATTTTTGTCAAAATATTCATTTATTTATTTGATTTTAACATAATAGATAAAAAAACTCCACCAAACATACCTGATGCGAAGGCTTGATTTGGTAGGTTCCCCATGTTCAAGCTCTGCCTTACGCTGTAGGAAAACTTTCTTGATAGTGTTCGCATCCTGTTATAACAATGTAATAAGTTACATAAAGAAAAGCCCAGCTAAACCAATATACCAATAAAACTAAGGCACTTACCTTAAAAACCTGAGATCCTGGTTCGTTGTATGTTTTGGCATTTTTCACCATAAGATCAATGTCCTTTGCCATGGCATTGACACTTTTATAGTATGAATACTAAAATAATAAAAATAATGTTTTATGAACATGTATCAACAATTGACAAAATTCAAAACATATATCAAAAACATTACCTGTATTCTTTGAGTAATTGTTCTGAGGTCGATTGGCTCCTTTATAATGGCATAGTAGTCAGGGTAATGCTAGAACATAAAAAAATAAACAAAAATAGGTGAAACTGCTTTTAATATGAGACTAGTTGGAATAAGACAAAAAAATGAAAAAGACATCATCAGACAGTTAGTTCACAGCGTACCACTTTGGAAGGCAGTTTTTGAAACAGCTCACTGATTGGGCGCCCTGAGGGATCAGAATGAGAAACAATGGCTTCCAGGAGTTGTTCTAATACCTCTTTCAAACTCCCAGTTGGGACCTGAAGTAATAAAACACATGATTACAATACAAGCCAAGTTTGTTTATCATCCAAATTAGAATGATCAAAATGACCTCTTCCTCTGTAGACATTCCTGTATTGTCCATATCATCAGCATCTTCATCATCGTCATCATCAGCTCCAGGTTGAACAAACTCATTTCTCGTTTGTAAATACACCTCCCACAATTTGCACGCAGCTTGGTATTCCTCGCTGTCACTCTATGTTACAAAAATCAAACCAGAAGTATAAAACTTGATACACCACAACAACTCACAAATAAGAAATTTGTCAGACATAACCATTCATATTGTACCTGGTAGAAAGACTTGGCATTGTTGAACATTAGTTGAAAATCTGCAGTAAGCTGCTCTACATCATTATAATCCTCTGATTTCAGTTTGTACTGAATTTTTGTCATGTCAATTGGCTGGGACACCACATCATAGTAATCAGGCTGATTCCTGTATGACAAAATGTTATAATTACAGTATCGCCAATATATGGAGCAAACTATTATCGAAAACTTTCGATAATAGTTTGTTTCAAATACAGTATTTTGGCCTTAAAATGTGCACTAGGCAGTTCTCTGGTGAAGGGTCCTGCTTGTATCCATGGAGATGGTATTGCTTTGCCTAAAATATCCCACAGTATTGGATTGAACTTTTCTATCTCCATAAGATATGCAAGTGGCACCACCTGTCCAAGTTACCCCACTCACAGTAAGGATGTGTGTTTTTCTAGGCATTTTTAGTAATAACTAATTGAATAAATGCAAGATATGAGCTCAAAGACATATTGTGGAATATTCCCGGCTCTATGGTTACAAGCATAGGTGGAGCTTCCGTCAAAAAAAATGACATAGCACATTTTTAAACTCAATTGCACATTGTGCGTACCTTCTTTTTGGTACCCTCAGGAAATGTTCAGACAGTTGCCTCCCTTGTCTATCCTTGTAGTCCCTGACAGAATTGAAGAGTTCATGGCACACAGCAATCTAAAGGGCAAGATAGGACAAGGCATTCAAAACTCTGATAATAAAAATAATAATAATTAAAAAAAAAAAATTGAGATAAACTTGGTAATGGTAAACAATGTTACCGTGTCTACAGGAGGGACATTTGAGACTCGTCTTCTTTTGCGGCCACTTCCAGGAGTTAAGGAAGAGGCATCATCCAGGTCTCCCCCGCCACTGACACTGCTGGACGGGGAAACCGCTCTCCTCCTCTTCGCTGACATCTCTGGCTATTTACACCAAATGGCTAGCCTGCTTACAGCTATGATAAATGATAATAATCTCAAAATCAATATGACCACAACTGATCTACATAGATAATTTAAAGTTGAAGACGATATCTGCATGTGTGAAATAACTTAGCTTAATACATAACAACGGCAAAGTGCAATAGCGCTTTATTAGGGATGATAAGCGGTTTACATTAGCGCTTTGAATGTATGAAACAAAGCATATGCTAGCATCGTTAGCTCTGAGACTTCCTACTATCTCATCTAAAAGCAAAATCTATGCGTACAGGGCAAAACGTTTTAAATCAATATATAGGCATGCTCGGGAATAATATAAATTCGTAATCTTACCAAAAGGATCTCCTTATTTCCCTGAGCAAACGTGGAGAGCAGCTGTCTATTGTTTGAAAACTCAAGACCACCGGAAGTGGAGCTGAACCAAACTGTTTGTATGAGAAGCGCAAGCCTCCCGGTTCCCACTGCCCTCTATGGACTGGAGTGGTACTGCAGCTCTACTGTTTTACCAGTTGTGGATATGTTATAGACGCCACCATCCTTCTTCTATTTGAGAGGATAAATAATATAGTTTTATGTTTAATGAGGAGCAAAATCAGTTAAATTAAAAGTGCAAGTAAGTTTTCATGTGGAGGTAGGCCCAGGGGTGTAAAAGGTGCATTGCAACCTCAGTTAAAAAAGTTTGCACCCTCATTTTAGGCGCCTAAAATAATGCCATATATATAATTATAATATTTTTCTCTGTCTTTTTAGTTTGAAAAATTGTGTGATTTTTCCTTTTAGACAGCGTTTTGATGCCAAATAAACCACATCCTAATTTGTGAATATTGTTCACTGACAAGATTAATAAAGCTTTCTCATTTTTTGTTTTGTTGTCATTTATTTCTTTTTATTGATTAATGTACATTTAGACTTATTAAGAATGTATAGGCACAGACCTACTGAGATTTTCCTCATCTAGCCTTAGTTAAGACACTCATGTTGAACTCTAGTCTTCTGTAAAATAGGCAATGCCTTTGTGATTTCAGAAAGATCTACCTTTGGGATTTCATCTTGGTCCTCTGTGAGGCCGTAGCAAAGTAGGGCGTTGTTTGTTATTCCAAAATACATTTTGGGTTCTCTTGGGTATAGTGGCGCAATTGAGCCTTTCCTATGTTTATAATTAGGGCCTATCCAACACTGCTTTTTCCTGGAAACTACCTTTAATAATGTGATGTACATAATCAGGCATGTCTTGCGCTGGAGCATAACCAAGAGGCAAGCAGATGAACCAAAAGCTGTTGAGGAGGTAGCAGAGGCATAGGCGGCGGTCAGGCTCGCTAAGTATGCGAATCACACTAGAGAGAAAGAGGGTGATTTTATGCTGCACTACGTCCGCCGCACACGTCCGTATTTTTTCTTGACGTCAGGAGAAGTCTGAACGCGGACTCTGGTCCCTCCCTGCGCACAAGCACCAGCCGCACATTGCTTCACCGAGAGGAAAGACATCACAGCCACTCATCGCCATTTAGGTAGGTCACTTTCTTATCTCAAGTGCATGTAATCTATATCGATAAAGTTGCGTGCGGTTGGATGTCTCGTGCGATTTGTCTCCCATGTTTAACTCAGTGATGTTGTTTTGATGGAGATGCCATGCCCTTTCAGCTCTGCAGTATGCCTTTTGCACGCCGTCTTCTCGTTTAAATATGCTTACATAGTGACCAAAACTGAAATAGCCTAGATCTTCTAATGCACTCTCCTTTGTATTTTATTAAGTTTCTGAGGTGCATTCTTCACGTGCATGTGATGTAGCTTCACGTGCACTCAGAGGCATCCCCATTATTGCCTGCAGAGCTGCACAGTGCTGTAGTGTGTGTACCCATTTGTTTAAAGCTTCACAGTTAAATATAGCATGGTCCCCCAGCTGGTGTCTGCCTCTGTTGATTTTGCCACTGCATGGTGTCTTTTTCCGCTGTCTGCCGCACAGTTTACCCCCCTTTAAGATATTTTTTGTGAACATGACCCAGTCCCTTGTCAAACAAATTGTTGCTTATTTGCTTTTGAGGCTTCGTGTCACGAGCTCCCAGTGCATACTCAAGTCAGTATTCATCATCACCCTTGTTTAGACCTATATATTCAGCAGGGCCGTATACAGTTCCTCATGGAGAGCATACAGCCTACTCAGGTATTTTATACTGTGTCATCAGTCAGGCCTGCACAATATAAGAAAAGCATGCAATAGCCTTTTTGGTCGAATATCTGCTACCCTATTCTATTCATTTTGCAGCACATTAGCGACAATGAGGCTGTCTCTTTTTATGTTGAATTTATGTGAAGATAGAAGATTTGATTGATAATGCATGCAGAATCAGGATTTTCCCGAGACTAAACATCATATCTTCATCTTAACCTTGACTGAATGGTTAAACCCAAATTTGACAAGAACCAGTTGAAAGTAACAAATTACAAAAGCTTAAGACAAGTTGCTACAATTGAGTTGATCTTTTGGGTAACTTTTTGGAGTAGAGCTGTACTCGTAACTGAGTATAATTCCATGTAATTCCATTTAAAATTATGAGTTTCTGCGTATAGCACAAGTTATTCTATATTAAGACTCCACTTATTTTGACACTCTGTCTAATGGGACCCTATTATTGCAGTGTATTCGTTAGCGTTCACTATACAGATGCATTCACTGAAAAATCAATTGTTATATTCTACATCCCTTCTTGACATCACTTTTAATCAACTGTCAGAGAGAAGCAGTTACAATTTACCAAAGCCCTCTGTGCTCTATATATTACAATGTTGTGATTCGTTACTGTTTGCAGAATCAATATAACCTTTTAGTTTACAGATGCATTTAATGGTCTGGACTCTGGAGAGGTGTACTGTACTCACTGCTCCTCTTTTGCCTCACAGCTGTAGTCTGGCGAATCCTATCCGTGTTGTAGGATGCCTCTTGGTGATGAGGACGGAAATGGGTGGAAAAAGAAGACTTCGGACATCAAAGACAACTATGATTTCAAAGAAGTGCTTGGAACGTAAGTACAACGCGGCTGTGCATATGCTATGAAGTCCCTCTTTGTAATGCTACTGGATTTCCATTATGTTTGAGCGCTTAGTGTTGAGTAATATTGAGCCAGAGATACTATTGGCTTCTTCACTACAAAAACACAACGATGTAGAAGGAATGAATAAGTATTACAGTAACAGAATTTGACATTGAAGTCTGAATATGTTTCTTTTATATCAAAACTCATAACTAACTGAACTCGATGTCCTAATCCACATCCTTGGTTTTGCTCATGTCTGAGTTTGGTGGCAAAAGAAGGTTGAAATTTGGACAAATGTTTTTTTTTGTTTTTTTTTGGAGTGAATACATTTTGCATCCAATAAGCTATGGACCCTACATGAACAATTGAAGGCACAGACATAGCGGGTTGCTCTAAAACATGGGCAGATGGCTACAGATAAAGCTAAACATTTTAGCTTAGTTTTCTTCTAATTCACTGCATCCATTATTGCTCCATTCCTGTTTTAAATTTAACACTGTGTATTTTCTGTATTTACATTTAGATTAACTGTTGTCTTTTAGTATGCTGTTGAAAAGCCTCTTTCCAAGAAACAAACTAATTGATACTAAAACTTGTAAAACTAGATACACATTTGAACAAGTATTGACACGAAATTGGAGCTTTGTTGAATATTTTTAGAATGATATATCTTAGAACTATTATAACATAAAACTTGTATAAGCCCATGGTAATATTAACTCCCAATATAAAAGTTACATTCTATTGTCATTGTGGTATTGAAATCTATATCTAGGATCAAGCCTTTTCCTTAGTATGAAAATCAAGTTTAAAATGTTAATATCGTGGTAACACTACGAGAAACCACAGCATACTTGATTTGAATGGATGACCACTCACAGAGACAAGAGGTCAGACATAAGATACTCCCAGCACAGCCTTTTCATAGACACACCTTTCATCATTACTCTTGTCCAGTCCTCGTCCACTCTAGAGGGACATAGTCTGTGTTTTTGGATTCAGCACCACTACACGGGCGAGCTGCTGATTCATGCATTTTACTTTAGCCAAGAAACTTTTCAAATCTCTTCACTCTAAACTGTTCCCTTGTCTCTACCCTCCAAAATGTTTAAAATTATTACAAAGCCCTAATGAAGTGAATAGTAAAGTAAAAGGCAGGATTAAGTTGGAATCCAGCCCAAACTTTTGTTCAGTCCAGTTTGAGGATTGCTTTTTTAATGAGAGAATTGGTCCTTAATGAAAGTAAAAGCATAACATAGATACTTTCTACTGCTAGCAGCACTATGCATTGAAATTACATCAGACACACTATTAATAAAACAATTTCATGATAGCCCGGCAGATGTTATAAGTTGTAGCAATGTACTGGGAATTTCAGACTTGTCTCCAAGTTTCACTGACTTTTGAGCGGGTGGTTTCATGTGAAGAGTATCAGAAAGCTGTAGTTGGCATAGCGAATTGTTTGGCGCAGAAAGAATAGGGAAAAACAGACAGTAATAAGCATGTTTTGCACAAGGCACTAATCAATAGTTTAATTGAAGTCTCACACTACAAACTATCTATGTTTGTACCTTAATCCATTTGCCTCAACTCAAAGCAAGGTCTGGGGTTTGATTCCAGCTCCCACATGTGAATACTGTTATTGTGTCCTTAAGACACTTAACCCTCCTCACTTTCAGTGTGTTTTTGTATGAATGCGTGTGTGAATTTGGTTCCTTGTAAAGTGCTTTTGAGTGCCTATTGGAGGTAGAAAACTGCTAGCCTCTATGTAACCATTTACCATTTACTTACAGATGACCCTTCACTCTCACATGAATAAATAATGGTCAAATTGATTGACTCTTTCAGCTAACAGCAAATGTATTGTACAAAATCCAACCCTATGGCCTCATAATCTGAGTCATAATCAAACTACTGTTAAAAATTCTGCAGCAGTTTTCCTCATCCTAATGAGAGCTGCTCTGAGACCTTGAGTTGTAATATTTGCCTCTCAGGGGGAAGAGTCCAGATGGTCCCAGGTTCACCCCCTCCAAACTGAGTATAAGTGACCCAGCACATGTCCACCTGTGCGGACACGACAACGCCATACGGAGGATGCTTGTTTCTGTCCTCTCACAGCCACACCTGCTTGAGAGAGAGAGAGAGAAGGGGACAGAGAGAGAGAGGCAAAAGAGAGAGGGGGAAGGAGGGAAAAGATAGAACAAGGGAGGCTAAGTAGAAAGGGAGAAAGAAAGATGGAGAGAGGTTAACCAAAGAAAAGAAGCAATAGAGAAAGAGGAAGTAAGAGAGACAGGGATGGGAAAGAGAGGGATAGGAAAGAGAGAGAGAGAAGAGAAAAAGGGAGAGAGAGCACAGATTCACATATTAATGACTGTGCATCTCCTGTCCCCTTCTAAAAAAAAGTGGCTAGATGATGAGACTGTCTGACTGCCAAGGCCCGTGGGAGGAAGACTCAGCCAGTCCTCAGTCAATCCCATGTAAATGTATGCACTCCACTGAACTGTATGTTGAAGGCACTGAAGGGAACAGAGTAAAATGAGTAATTGGGTTGTCAAAAAAGTGATGCCGCCATACTCATTACTAAAGTTAGTATCAAATCCAGATAATTATTTCAGCAGGTATGATGACTCAAATGTATTATTATAGGACAAAGTTGGACCTTGAATAGGTTTAGAATGGTCTTGATCCATATCTGTTAAAGACCACATAGTATAGAGTAGTATGGTATTAGAAGAAACAACACTACTATTGTTCATATTTATAGTTTAAAATAGTATATAGTAGTAGTACTTTTGACCATTAGAATATGAAAAATTATGTTAGTGCTTTGCCTGTACCTGCAGCTTTTTGGTACAAATAAGGAGAAGCTAAAAAATAAAAAAAAGAAAGACAAATTTCCGTTTAGGAAGTACACAAAAGTCAACCAACTGAAATAAACATGCCCCCAAATCTTAAAAGTGCCTAAATGTAGATGTTTTTTTCTGTTGAATGGACTAATCATAATTTTACCTTTGATGTTCAGAATCGCATAATGGGGATTTCCAAAGTGCATTGCACACTGAAAAAATGTCCTGAGAGGGCTTGCTCAAATTGCAAACACAAATTTTACAGCAATAGCATGACTTATTTATGATTCTCTGTCCAACATGTTTAAGTCTTACCACGGTCGCTTGATAGTGGCCGATGTTGTATCTGCATGTTTTAATCAGGCTGAGAAAACATGACTTTGTTATCATTTGTGGTGAACTCCTCCCTCGGGAATTCCCCTCCCCAAATCTTTTGGAGGGAAATTTCAAATATACACATATCAGACAATCACAGGAGCAGAGGGCACTGCAGTGTGGGCCCAGGACTGTGAGAGCTGCTTTGGAGGTAAGACTTTTCAAAGATTTTACACGCTTCTTGCCTAGAATGTCATTGTTGTAAACACATATTTGTGTTTATTTGAAATTAAGGTTAATGTAAGGCTTGTCTTCATGAAACAAATTGTTAGCCATGCCCATCTACAAGTGTGACAGTTGTATTCACATTTAAATTTGCTTCCACAGCATCTGCAAACAAAGAGTGATATCCAGAGCACTGTGCTCCAGCTGCGGGTAAGTTAACACATTTTATACTTGATGTTAAGTGATTTTGTGTAGCACCATTTTGCAAATCCCTGTATCTTTCAGGACGTCTGAGAACCACCAAAACACAGGCTGCAGATGAACAAAGGAATCATTTTAAAAGGTCTTTTTTTTTTTTTTACAACATATACTCCCTAGTGAAAATGTATCATCACTTGTATCTACAGGGGCTGTGGCAGTAGGAGGACTTTGTACTGATGCCCTACCTGTTACTGAATGCCCATTGAGGAAGTTGAAGAAAAGCACATGGTGAATATTCTTTCTGCATTTCCTGTATTGTTCACTGTGATTCTGTCCTGGAGTGGTCCATTATTGTATTAAAGAGTAATAACCTAAGTGCTATATTTAGATGTGTACAACACAAAGTAGATAATCATATGGTAATTATGTTGTATTCCTCTCTCCACAGGCAGAGACCTTCTTCATAAGTCTTCACACTATCCATCTCCAAACAGGCTGTCCCTGTACTTGTGCTCTCTTGTTCTGTGTGTTTGATTCATTTTAGACAATACAGGACTGTGGAAAAATAAAGACTCTTTTTGTGTACTTATTTTACTTTAAAACCTTTTAAGGATATTGATATTTCATGCAGGCCTAGATGTAATTTTGTAGACTGAATTAAATAATAAAAACACCATAAAAAGGTTTTCATGCTTATGTAGCATAATATGTACATTCAGCATAATTTGGTCACATTTTATCAATATGAAAAAAGTTATGTTTGTGATGTGAAAAGAAAATAGGTATCAAATAAGTTTCAAGCCTAAAAATCATTTCATTGCACACAACCGCTTTCCATATTATTTTTACACAAATCCAGCAACTTTTCTCTGTCAGTGCAGGAAAAACAACAAAAAGAGATTTACAGCAGTCTTTCATCACTGCTGGACGGGGCAGAGGGCAGATCTAATGTGTTGACTGAAAGCTCCTTATGCTCAGAGAGGAGATTACCCCGACGCTTTATCCAGGATATTCACTGAGACAAGTTAATTGATTTATGTTGAAGAATTATATTCAGATCCTGTTAATCCTCACAGTTCTACCTTCAGTTGTCAGAACAAGCCGTCCTGAACATGTGGATATAAACTTGACTTATTGTGTCGGCAAGCTTTTGTTCTTTGGGCTTTAATGCAACAAAAAAGTAGTTCATTCTTGTCATTTTGAAACATTATTCAGTCATTTAGTTGTTCCCATATTTGTATATTTAATGTTATATACAGCTGTGTTCGCCTTTTTACACACCACATCAAAATAAGGACTAAACTGGGACTAAACCAGGAGTGGAAGGTCTGCATGATAACTAAAGTGGGGCTGAAACCAGGACCAAGACCATTTCACTGTAATTTTGCTGACTTTAGTGGTGTCTAGTGTCTCAACTGAAGTGCACTCAGTTTCCCATGATGCATCTAGAAAACGAGTCAACAAAACCCATTCCTTTACCAATACTGAAACAGATGCTTTATGTAGTAATCTTTTGCTCATTTTAGCTGTAGGGTTGGACAATATTGACAAAAAATGCAATATTTCTTATCGTAATGAAGATACACAGACATCACTGTGTTAATACATCAAAAAGGTGTTTAAATGTCTGGTACAATGTAAGGCAGAAGTGCAGATGGCCTATAGCCTTGTTTGAAGAATAACACTGCAAACTTTATTTGTAATAAGCTTTTTTGCACACCAACTACTCAAAATTGTAACCTTACATATCTCCAAAACAACAGTTGGAATCTTATATATTTTAGAATAACTTCTACCTCTATTCAGCAGTCATCGCTGTTTGGACCAATCCTACTTGGGTCATAACTGTGTATTGCCAAGACAAGGGGCAGCTAGTTCTAGAAACAAATATAGAACACATTTTTTTCACCTAAATATTGATTATTCACAATTCATGTACACTATTTCGGTGTCCTTCTGTATTCAAACTTGCACTCTAATTTCTTCTTGTAGTTTCAAGACTTTCTCCTGGATGTTACTGGGTGCAAAGTCACAGTGCATGACTCTAAAGGAGAAGGCTCTCAAGTCCCTGCAGTGTTCTGTGTGTATGCCTCTGTATTTGCTGCGCTGGTCAAATCGATGCAGTGATAGATGCTTTAGGCCTCTGTTCTATTGACTGATGGTGTGGTTCAGAGCAGCATAACCGCACTGCACTACATGGGGTTTACTTTGCATACGTTTATAATTACATTTTAGTGGTATATTTTAGGTATTCAAGGGCATTACCAAGACAGACTTGTTTTTAGGGCTGCAAAATATCTAATTGTGGTTTTTCAATATTGCAGTTTGACTGTAACTGATGTTTTCAAATCAGGTTCCAGGAGCAGTAACATTAGAGAGAAGACTGAAATATGAACGGCAAAACTAATACAAATAAGAATTGTATGCATTTGAGAACATGGAAGTCTGAACTTCAGTGTTGAGAAGTTTGATTTTATTTGATCGAAATAATATGAAATTTAGTTGTTGGCAGTAGATATTTGCTTGTCTCCATGTTGTTGTGTTACTCGAAATATTCCACTGTATGGCATTAAAGTTCTTTATCTCTATGGAGATATGCAGGTGACACTTCCGGGTCAAGTTACAGGTCAGAGCTGTGGAAAGGCAAGCCTGTTTGTAGCAAGAATTCATTATTCAGGTAAAGCAATAACATGTCCATGGAGACAAGCAGGTGTCAAAACCTCCACTAGAAAAGTTACATTGTGTACCTTTAAATTGTGCTTTCGATTCAGTTGCAATATATTGTGCAGCTCTACTTGTTTTTTTCCAAATGGAGATGACAGATTTGTTCTGACTTTTCAAACCAGTGACTCATTCAGACTCTTTTCACTTCAATTATAACAGATTGGTTTATGAGTTACAGGCAGTGATTTACAAACAGCTGAAATCATTTGTCATTTCCTTTCACATGTCATAAGATTCCTTATCCTTATTCTTAAATCAACCTTTGACCTCACTCAATGACAGTTCAGTAACTTGAATGTGTGTGTCTGTGTGTGTCTGTGTGTGTGTGTGTGTGTGTGTGTGTGTGTGTGCTTTCTGAGCTGTAAAGCGCTTTGGATATTTTGAAAAACATTATTATAATTAAAGTGGGTATTATGTTTATTTTAGGATGACCAAACTAGCAAAATAAAAGTAGTGTAGGAGTAAGTGTATTTTAGTGGACATTGTAAAAATTGCTGTTGTAGAGACAGAATTAGTAGTAACAGTAGTAGAGGTAGTAATGATAAATGTTGTAGTGATCATTAAAAAAAATAAATACAATTTTTTGTCCCTATTCTAACAGTGGTTAATAGCAATAAATAAAATAAGTTATTATATTGCTGTGCACCCCATGACATCTACTTTAAAAATGTAAACCTTTACTGAGTATTCAACAAAAAAACTTGAAGCTGAACGCCGAAGTTGTTTCCACTACAATTACTCCATTATGTATAGTACATATATTATTTGGAATTAACAATGTTTTATAAATGACTGTAACATGTCTTTCTCCTTAGTATCAACAACAACAAAACATTCTGTTGCTTTATATTACCAAAGAATGATTTACAAATTGAACACATCTCCACTTTTAGCTTTGAAATACTCACGTAGGGTTGATGCGCGTGTCACCTGAATCTGAAGCAGTTTCTTCTTTCCTGCTCAAACCCCGGAGAGCTGCCCCCTGCTCCGTCTCCGAGGACACCCGGCGACGGCAACGGTTAATTACAATCTCAGTGTCTCGCAGCAACAGTTGAAAGTGCTCTGTGCCTCCCTCAGCACCCCCACCCTTCCCCCTCTCACTCATTCACCCCCGTCATCCTGTCACTCACAAATATCAAGTAAAATCATGCATTTGAAGTAATTAGATGCTATTCATAGGCTTTTTAAAATTGTTGTATTTAAGGCTTTGTTATTTTTCTTTCAGACTATAAGTTTTGTTTCAATATACCACGTTTGTACAATCCTAAATAAGATTGATAAGGCAGGTAACATTGTGACTCAATCTAAATCACTTAAAAGTGTGCTATGTAACTTTGCGGATGGAGGGTTTAACACCTGGTTGTCTCCATGGAGATGTTATTGCTCTGCCAATACCTGTAATGTTCCATAGTATAGCATAAAACGTATCTACCTCCATGGAGACCAGCTGTTACAGGTCAGATTTGTGGAGAGATGGACCGGTTCAGAGTAACAATAGACCGGTTCAGAGTAACAATAGATTCTTTCTCAACAATAAAAACACTTGTATTTTAATAAATGCAAGACAAGTTTGATACCAAACTGTGGAACATTCCGGGCAAAGTAATAACTCCTCCTTGGAGATGAGTTGATGGCAGACTCCACCAAAAAAGTTACATAGAGCACCTTTTCATAACTGGACAACAGCTCATTCAATTAAAATGGTAATGCTATAAAATATGATGCTATTAATAAGGTTATTGAACATAGGCAAGGCAATGGGAATTTCATTTGAAATTACATCTCTATTTAAACACGAATGAGCCGCACTTATAGTTTCAGTGAAGGATCAAATCTCACAACATGTAACAAAATATTCAGAGTGGCCCTGATCCAGACCAGATATCTTTGTAGTGAGAATTGCAGATTTGTGGGAAGTGTTTGTATTGAGCTGCTGCTATAAATGGCCTTTGTGGTGAGGCCGTACACAGAAACACAAGTGAGTATTGAAAGCTTGTGCACAGGTCAGGAAAAATATGTTAGGGCTGTTGGTTTCTTTAATCAGCTGTTAAATCTAAGATAATTTAAAACATGCCCATTTGACTAAGATAATCCCTACATTTCCTTCAAAACATTTGTGATTGTGGCTTTATGGTAACTGTTGCAAACACAGTGGCTTCATTGGCATTTTTGCTTCATTACTTGGCTGACTTTGGCTAGTAGATATCCAACAATACCAAGATTATTATGTGCTATGGTTTAGTTAAAATTATATGGTCATGTGATTGTTGGAAAACTTCCCTTTTAGCAGAAGCAGGACAGAAGTGAAGCTGTCAATCTGAGCCACCAACAGTCATTCACTCACACACCACTTTCACACACTGGCAAAGAGGGTGGAGTGTCTTGCTCAAGGACACAACAGCATTATGCGTAGATATTAACAAGGTTCAGAGCATCAACCCTCAGGTTAGTGGACACTGCTCTAACCACTAAGCCACTGCTGCCCTATAATAGCAAGACATTTATTTACATTCCTTTGTTATTTATTTAACACTTTTTCTGTGTATTCCTGCTTTTTGACTGCAAAGCATGCTACAAAGTCCTGAGCTGTACACACACTGAATGAACTGACTGGCCTGAAATCTTATGTAATGTGATGAAATATGTCCTAACTGCCTGCTGTAGCCTGTACCAGTTGCTGTTTGTTGGCACGTGCTGCGGCTGCTTCACTGAGCCAAGCACTAAATGAATGTGTCCAGGCCGATCCCACTCAGTTTAACTGGGCCTGACCCCCTCAAGTGGCTGTAAATGCCGCAGACTTAAGCATATTAAAATGCTTTTACGGGTCGATGACAATGGGGCCATGATATGATTTTCTTGGTGGAATATTTTAAGCTCTGGTTAAAATGTAACTGGAGAAGTAGATGGGAATTATCAGTCACCACTTCTGTAAATGTTTATGCTGTTTATATTTGTTTAGCATGAAATTGTCATTGTATAGTAATCTCAAGGACCATCACGGATTTCATTTGGGTTATACATGGATTTGAAAAGTATGTTTTTTTTGGTGAAATGTCCAGCACCTGTATGTCTCATGGAGATTGCTTTGCCACATATGGCATTAAACTGATTTATTTTGCTTGTGCTCAATTACAGGTGTTTCATTGCTAGAGAAATGCTTGATGCTTGAAGCATTGTCCATATCTGTCCACTCTACATCCCAGGGCAGTTTAGTGTTCACACTGTTGACTTGCCATTTGCCAGTTTTTCAGTTTTGTGAAAAGTCTGATATCTGTGACTTCAGCTCTAGTGGCAAAGAGAACGCTGACTGCCCCAGAGCCATCCGGCACCTTTTGACTCTGCACTTCCCACTTATTCCAGCCCTTGTCCTGACGCATTCATTATTATACTTTAGTATTAATTTACACATTACACCAGGAGCAAGACCATTAAGACTTAAATTGCTTTTAAAAAGGATTCAAACCTGATGAAATGATCAGAAGTCATCATGTTATATTTCTGAATATTACTGCAGTGATGCCACTTCATCAGGTTTTGATCAAATACATTAAGTGTCTGTTTATACAATGACACTAAAGGTTTCAGGACGCATTTTGTGGCCTGGCCCCAGACGATGGCACAATATGACATGTGAGATAACATCATAGCATCTATTTGAAGTACAACAGATTGGTTTAACACTGAAACACTGTTCCTTTCGCATGTTGCACAGTTGTCTCTTGCATGACAGTGCTGTCTCAGATCCACATAGGCAGCAGCTCTGTGTATGTCGAGGCCTCCTCCTGTGTCCCCTCCCACGCGCCTGTGTGGCCACTGTGTAAACAGGCTGCTATTCCCTCTCCTCTCATCACCACCAGACCATAATCCATAATGCAGACTCCCACTCCAAACCGACACACTGCATTCTCTCTATCCATTATTGAGGGCATCACAAATAGACTATTCTACTTGTCACAGCCCCCCACCCCAAAATAAAGCTCCCCCGAAGTCGCCATTTTTAATTATTCATCTGAACGGTGCTTACACGCCGATGCACATGCGCTCACACTGAACTAAACCACAGAGCTCAGATGAACGGATGGATGCAGAGATGTTGTCAAGTGGTTGCGGTTAAGCACATGTCAAAGAAAGCCACAAATGTAGCTTGTTTTGAGTGAGGTTCAGTCATTCAAAATGTTTGCAAAGTTTTACAATACAAGACTGATATCATTGGAGTACAGTGTAGGTTGTCAAAAAGTCAATACAGAGATACTAATTGATATGAAAATGGTGTTACAATTATATTCTGTTGAAAATTACATTATATTTTAGTATCGTGGACAGTTTTCAAATCCAACTTTATTTATGGAGCATTTGAAAACATAGTCAACCAAAGTGCTTTACATGGACAGCAGTACAGTGAATCCTATGAATTATTAATAAATTGGGTAGTTATGTGTTAACAACCAACTCAATATTTAAACCTATTTTGCTACAAGTTCCTATACATCTCAACACATTGTAATTTATCTTCCACTTTTTCCTTATTGATGTTTATAGATCTGTGGTCATTGACTGACCAATGTCCTTTGGTTGGTTCTCTTTTGATTTACTATTGAGGGAAAAATACCATAATGACGGTGCTCTTTCAAGCCATCACAATTTGGACATTGTCAAACCAATTCTGTGCACATATTCTTGTTTATCAATTTTAATAATAATATGTTCCTCTGCTCAATAATTTATTTCACAAATGAACAACATTGAGATATGGTAAATGGTTGCATTTTTAGCACTTATAGCGCTTATCCACCGTCAAGGTTTACCTTCAAGCGCTTTACATCAAGCAACCACTCACCCATTCATACACTAGTGTACGCAGACACTGGAGGTGAGGTGGGTTAATTGTCTTGCCCAAGGACACAACGACAGCATTCATCTGTGGGAGTGTGATTCAAACCGCCAACCTTCAGATCAGTGGACAAACACTCTTCCAACTGAGCTACCGTGGCCCCTACGTCATCTGTTATTCACACAATTCACATAACTCTTATTTTGATACTAAGAAAAAGGCTTGATACGTTTTCAATACCACAAAGCACTATTTTCATGGACAATAGAATGTTATTATCAACACAAAATAAACGTGGTCCATTGAAGTTTATCTGGTCTTCTGTACATTTATTTTAATAGATTCCTTTTTCAGACCAAGGTTTAGTTTGTTTTCATACCTGACAGTTTGGACTGCTCACTAGCGCTCTTCCTCACAGTGGTCACATGATGTTACTGTGATGTGTCTGGTCAGCTGATTTAAACAGGGTTTGGCGCTGTCTTCCTATGGGTGGAGGCAGGACGACAGCGCCATCTGCAGTCCGACTTCTTCAGGATAGTGTCTAAATGTGTGAGAGTATATAGCTGTCCTGCCTCCACCGGTAGGAAGACAGCGCCAAAACCTGTTTAAATCAGCTGACCGGACATGTCACACAGCAGCATCACCACTCTGAGGAAGAGCGCTAGTAGTCGAAACTGTCAGGTATGAAAACAAACTAAACCCTGGTCTGAAAAAAGAATCTATTCAAACAAAATAAATGTTTCTTTAGTCATTTTGTCGAATGTCAAATTTATGGGATTTTTTTAATGTTATTTTTTTCTCCAATATTGATAATCATTCAAATGTATATCTACTTTGCTATAGCTTTTGTATGGAATAGTATCTCGGTATTGACAACCCTATCAAGTAGTCACACATATGTCAGATGAATGTACAAATATGATACATTTTGAGTTTGCTTTGATAAATTTCATGTTTTTCTTTCTTCTTTCTTGTTTCAGGGGAGCTTTTTCTGAAGTGGTGCTAGCCGAGGAGAAGGGGACCCAAAGACTCGTAGCCATTAAATGCATCCCTAAGAAGGCTCTAGAAGGCAAAGAGAACAACATTGAAAATGAGATTGCAGTGCTGCATAGGTAAGGCTGGTCCAAGGTCCACACGGGTACACTTGAGCTGTCAATCAAAACCTGTTAATAACACATACGTTCTATATCACTGCAAAAAATAATATATAGATGATTCTGTTCAGGTTCATTTCAGTTATCTATGTACACCATGTGACATAGTTAAGATTTCTTCCATTGAAAGAGCTAGATAATTTTACTATTTATTTATTTTTTTTTACTTGTTACAATACATATCTAACTTCTTATTTCAAGCAAACCAAATTAGTTGCCAGTCGGGAGAAATGATGTATTTAAGGTTAAATTATCAGATTGTCAGAAATGTATTGAAATCAGTGACTGTGGAAGGCTGTGGAATTAATCAGATTTAAAATTGGGATTTGAAAATATTACTCCATTCAATGACAAAAAATGTGTAATTGAAAATACAACATGTGACTTTAAGTCACTCTAATCTGCATAAACTTTTAAACAAAAGTGTCACAAAACATCACTAATAAAATATAATAGGTCTCTGCTTTCTCTACAGGTTAACTTTGACAGTATAGAAGTAATCGTTAATAACTGTGATTTCAACTATGATCATGATTACATTTTCTACCATAACTGAGCAGCCCACTCCAAGTCATAGTACATCTAACCTAGTCAAAACTACATAATTCAAGTCATCTTAAGCGAGGCTGGCTAGATGTTCATTTTTTACAGTGTACTAGCCTACTCCATTGCGCTCCCATGCAGATTATGAGTGGGGTCAGTTGGAAGGGGTGACTAAATGCATGGTGTCAGTTGAAACAGTGGGATTGTGCACCGGAAATGTCAGGAGTAAAGGAAGATAGACCTATTTTTAGTGGCCCTGTCGCCACGGCAACAGCACACAGAAGCTGGAGATGGAGAAGTGGAGTTCCCCGCAGCAGTGAACTGGAGAGAGGAGCGATGCTTGGGTGGAGAAGGAGAGAGGGAAGAAGGAGGGAAGGGAGGAAGCGAGGGAAAGGGGGCATAAAATGGGCATGGAGAGGAGGGAGGGATGGAGGGAGAAAGAAAGAGAGCAAGAAGGGACAGATCGAAAGGGGGAGAGAAGGGGTGATGGAGAGAAAGGGGTAGAAGGAAAGGGGGCATAAAGGGAGGTAGAGGGATAGAAAGGGTTGTCAATAACATTGATACTAATTGATTCTAAAACTGGTATAAAAACCTCTGAACAAGTATTGATTCTTTAAAAAAAAACAAAAAAATTGGCCTAAATAGTTAAGAAAGGTCAAGATCTTTATCAGAACTAGTGTAAGACCAAAGGGTAATATTAAAGAACATTGTATTCATTTTGTGTTGACAAGTACATTTTACTGCTAAACTTGACCAAGATGGATGAGATGTGGAGCGATATGGGAGAGCAGTTTTAGATTGTTGGTCTTTAAATCACTGGAGATAGAGAGGAGTTGCCCACAGCAGTGAACTAGAGTGGCATGGTTTGGCAGTTACTCTCTCAAAAACAAAAATCTGCTTTCCCAGATTGTCAAATGGTCCAGTAAGATAATGGGAGACCCCCAGCTGCACCCTGAGTCTCTATACTCCAGACAGCTTCAGTGCTTGGTCACGGCCATTTTAAATGATGCTTTGCTCCGTTTGCACAGTGACTTTCAGCTCCTTCCATCTGGGTAAAGGTACCTGGTCCCAAGATGCAAAATTAAGCGCTTTAAAAACAGCTTTATTCCAGCAGCGGTTCGTTGCTGCTTTAAACTGCACCTTCATTGTTTTATATGTGTTTTATATTGACATGTTTTGAGTCTCTTTTTTGTTTTATCATGTTTTGATCAGCGCTGTGAGGCACTTTCATAGTTCCTATTGATTTTAGGTCTGTATTTGTTATTTGTGTGACTTGTATGTATGTATGGAAGCCAACTCCAGCTGCAAACCAATTCTACTTGCGGGTATGAATAAAGTTACCTGAACCTGAACAATAACAGGGAGATGCTTGGATGGAGATGTGACCATGGGGGTGGGGCGGGGAATGATGAGGACTGTGTTTCGGGTGTATGTTCTTCTAGTTTATATTTCAAATCAGCACACATACAGGTGCATTCACAGACGTCACCTCAGAACTAGCTCTGTAGATAGGTAGGTAGGTAAGATGTCTAAAGATAATTTGTAAGATGTCTAAAGATCTTTCCATGTATTTTAAACTCATATTAATCAGAGCAAACTAGACAACAAAACATTCTACATGCAGTGAATATATTAAATTCACAGCTTTATGATACATTTTTTCATTTATCTTTATTTATACAGGGAGAACCCAATGAGAGCACTCAGACTCTTCTTTCCATGAGCGCCCTTTTCAAATACAGAAAAAAATACAAGCAAAAACAAGCAAAACAATTAAGTACATAAGTCAATTTAAAACATTAAAACAGGTGCAGGTGTGAGTATAAATATTTGTCACCAAATTATTACATTGCATTTGAGGCACCAAAGTATCCAATTTTGCTTGTCCAAGAAATATTTTCCACTTTTGTGAAGCAAAACAGCCAAAACCCCTTTTTCCCATCTCAGTTCTGGTGTGGCCAGTCCGTAGACTGATACATGTGATCTTGTATTAAATGTTCACTCATCAATGATTAACAAGCAAGTGAGATATTCCGGCAGTCTATGAAGTAGTCCCTTATAAATAAATTTCATACAGTGATGTTCTCTTCTAACAGATAGCAATGGCCAGCCTACTTTGTCATAGAGAATACAGTGATGTGTCATACTGTATCTTGATGGGAAATGGGTCAACAGATTTGAGAATGTATAAAATAATAATAATAATAACAATAACAA